>CM035270.1:112976730-112994835 GCA_020226075.1 Hydropotes inermis | reverse complement strand
ATTTATTTCCATTAGTGAAAACAAGTACAAATGTTGGTCTTCATAAAAGCCAACTATCTAAGGTGAACTTTCCTAAAATGGGGGAAACCTGCAGTGCTCCTTTATGCAGGTGAACAATGCACAGTGATTCTACCTTATTCTACATTATTAATAAGTCTTTATAAGTCTAAGATTCTCTGGCTAGAGCACTCCAACACATAATACTTCTCAATGAATGTCACTTTCTCAAATATAGTGATTAACTGGAGCTATTCTGTCAATAATCTAGACATTTGGTGATGTCTGAGCATGGTACAGTGGTGCTTGTGTTTACAGAGTTATGCATGATTGTCTCCCATTCATTAGAAACCGAACTTTTCTCACAATATCTAAGCCTGGAAAATGATATAATTAGCACTTAATCTATTTAAAAGGTTAAGTTTGAATTTGCTAATGATAATTAAACCTTTCAACAAAATCAAGAGGAAATGATATGTAGTTCATTCTGTCTTGTGACTAATAGAGAGGAGATGAGAGTAATTCAGATGTTGCTGTTCAGTTGTGAAGTTGTGTCTGATTCTTTGTGACCCCATGTGCTGCAGCATGCCAGATTTCTCTGTCCTTCACTATCTCCCAGAGTTTGTTCAAACTCATGTCCATTGAGTCAGTGATGCCATCCTACCATCTCATCCTCTGTCATCCCCATCTCCTCCTGCCCTCAAACTTTCCCAATATCAGAGTCTTTTCTAATGAATTGGCTCTTCACATCAAGTGGACAAATTATTGGAGCTTCAGCTTCACCATCAATCCTTCCAATGAATATTCAAGATTGGTTTCCCCCCTTAGGACTGACTAGTTTGATGTCTTTGCAGTCCAAGTGACTTTCAAGAGTTTTCTCCAGAACTACAGTTTAAAAGTGTCAATTCTTCAGCACTCAGCCTTCTATATGGTTGAAATCTCACATCTATACATGACAGCTGGAAAAACCATACCTTTGGCTATATGGATCTTTGTTGCAAAGTGATGTCTCTGATTTTTAATGCACTGTCTAGATTTGTCATAGCTTTTCTTCCAAGGAGCAAGCATCGTTTAATTTCGTGGCTGCAATCACCATTATCAATCATCATGAGCAGTCATTATTAGCAGTCATCATGGCTGCACTGCACCATGGCTGCAGTGATTTTGAAACCCAAGAAAATAAAATCTGACAGTTTCCACATTTTCCCCATCTATTTGCCATGAAGTAATGGGACCAGAGGCCATGATCTTACCCTTTTGAATGTATAATGTTAAGCCAGCTTTTTCCACTCCTCTTCCACCCTCATCAAGAGGCTCTTTAGTTCCTTTTCACTTTCTGCCATTTCTGCATATCTGTGGTTGTTGATATCTCCCCTGAAAATCTTGATTTCAGCTTGTGATTCATCCAGCCCAGCATTTCATAAGATGAACTCTGCACAGAAGTTCAATAAGCAGCATGACAATATATAGCCTTGAATGGCTCTTTCCCCACTTTAGAACCAGTCAAATTTTCCATTTCCAGTTCTAGCTGTTGCTTCTTGACTTGCATACAGATTTCTCAGGACATAAGTAAGGTACTATGGGATTCTCATCTCTTTCAGAATTTTCCAGTTTTTTTTGTGATCCACAGAGTCATAGTATTTAGCATAGTCAATGAAACATAGGTAGATTTATTTTTTTAATCCCTTGCTTACTTTTTCTATGATTCAATTGATGTTGTCTATTTGATCTCTGGTTCCTCTGCCTTTTCTAAATTCAGCTTGAATGCCTGGAAGTTCTGAATTCACAAAGTGTTGAAGCCTAGCTTGAAGGATTTTGGGCATTGCCTTGTTAGCATAGACTTTCCTAGTGGCTCAGATGTGAAGAATACTTCTGCCAATGCTGGAGACCTGGGTTTAGTCCCAGGGTTGGGAGATCCCCCGGAGAAGGTAATGGCAACCCATGCCAATATTCTTGCCTGTAGAACTTCATGAACAGAGGAGCATGGTAGACTCTAGTCCATGGGGTTGTGAAGAGTTGGACACTACTGAACAACTAGCTCTTAATGTGAACTTTACTAACATGTGAAATGAACACAACTGTACAGTAGTTTTAACATTCTTTGGCAGTTCCCTTCTTTGGCATTGGAATGAAAACTGACCTTTTCTAGTCCTGTGACCACTGCTGAGTTTTCCAAATTTGCTGGCATATCAAGTGCAGCACTTTAACAGCATCATATTTTAGTATTTTAAATAGCTGAGTTGGAATACAGTTTTAAGAATAGGAAAAGTCTTAAGTGAATAGAGTGTCTAATCTAAGACTAAACTTAGAATTTGAGGAGGGAGTCTAGGCAATGGTTGTATCTTAGGAGCTATACCAGGGGCTCAGTGATGGCTTAGAATATTATTGAGGCACAAATTATAAATTGTCAACATAAAACTTGGAAGGTGTCAGAACTGAAGTAAAAAGGGTAGACTGCATGACATTTTGCTTGATCATGAGTAAGTTTAAAGCTTGTTTAGATGTTCCTTTGCATTCATCAAGAATCTCTTCTGAGGACCATCTGCCATGTGACTACTTCATATTCATTAAAAACAAGCAAAAAACATAGTATTAAATCATGTTTTCATGAGAATCAATGAGATACAATATGCGGATCTGTTGTATAAGCATTGTTGCTGTTGTTCAGACCCTAAATCATGTCCGACTCTTTGTGATACTGTGAACTGAAGCCCACCAGGCTTCTCTGTCCTTCACCATCTCCCTGAGTTTGCTCAAATCTATGTCCACTGAGTCAGTGATGCCATCCAACCATCTCATCCTCTGTCGCTCCCTTCTCCTCTTGCCCTCAGTGTTTCCCAGGATCAGGGGCTTTCCCAGTGAGTTAGCTCCTTGCATCAGGTGGCCAAAGTATGGGCTTCCCTGACAGCTCAGTTGGTAAAGAACCTGCCTGCAGTGCAACAGATCCCAGTTCAATTCCTGAATTGGGAAGATCTGCTGGAAAAGGAAAAGGCTACACATGCCAGTATTCTTGGGCTTCCCTTGTGGCTCAGCTGGTAAAGATTCCTTCAATGGGGAGACCTGGATTCAATGGAGCTTCAGCTTCAGCATCAGTCCTTTCAATGAATATTCAGGGTTGATTTCCTTTAGTATTGACTGATTTGATCTCCTTGCAGTGCAAGGGACTCTCAAGAGTCTTCTACAGCACCACAGTTTGAAAGTGTCAGTTCTTTGGCACTCGGCCTTCTTTATGGTCCAACTCTCACACCCAGACAAGACTACTGGAAAAAATCATAGATTTGACTATATGGAACTTTGTTGGCAAAATTATGTTTCTGCTTTTTAAAACACTGTCTATTTTTTATATAGCTATTCTTCCAAGGAGCAAGGGTCTTTTATTTTGGGGGTTGCAGTCACCATCTGTATCAATTTTGGAGCCCAAGAAAATGAAATCTGAAAGTTTGCATATTTCCCCCATCTATTTGCCATGAAGTGATAGGACTGAATGCCATGATCTTCATTTTTTGAATGTTCAGTTTCAAGCCAGCTTTCTTCACTCTCCTCTTTCACCTTCATCAAGGGATTCTTTAGTTCCTCTTCACTTTCTGCCATTAAAGTGGTATCTTTTGCATATTTGAGGTTGTTGATATTCTGGCAATCTTGATTCCATCTTGTGATTCATCCAGTCAGGAATTTTGCATGATGTACTCTGCACATAAGTTAAATAACAGGATGACAATACAGAGCTTGATGTACTCTTTCCCCAATTTTGAACCAGTCCTTTGTTCCATGTGTGGTTTAACTGTTGCTTCTTGTCCTGCACACAGGATTCTCAGGAGGCAGGTAGATGATCTGGTATATATTCTTACAGAGATCTCCTATCTCTTTAAGAATATTCCACAGTTTGTCGTGATCCACATGTCAAAGGCTTTAGCATAATCAATGAAACAGAAATAGATTTTTTTTTAATTCCCTTAATTTTTCTGTGATCCCGTGCATGTTGATAGTTTGATCTCTGGTTCCTCTGTCTTTTCTAAATCCAGTTTGTATACCTGGGAGTGCTCAGTTCATGAACTGCTGAGGCCTAGCTTGATGGATTTTGAGCATAATCTTGCTGGCATGTGAAATGATTGCATTTGTATGGTAATTTGAACATTCTTTGGCATTGCTTTTCTTTGTAATCAGAATGAAAACTGACCTTTGCAGTCCTATGGCACTGCTGAGTTTTCCAAATTTGCTGGCATAATGAGTGTCAGCAAATCACTTTCACAGAATCATCTTTTAAGCTTTGAAATAGCACAACTGGAATTCCATCACCTCCACTGTCTTTGTTTTTAGTAATACTTCCTAAGGCCCACTTGACTTCACACTCCAGGGTGTCTGGTTCTAGGTGAGTGACCACATAAGCCTGTTCAACTGGGTTAGCAATAGTTTTTTGGTACAGTTCTTCTGTGTTTTCTGGCTACCTTTTCTTAATCTCTTCTGCTTCTGTTAGGTCCTTGCCTTTTTTTGTCCTTTATTCTGTGTATCTTTGTATGAAATATTCCCTTGGTAACTCTTTAAGAGATTTCTAGTCTTTCCCATTCCATTGTTTTCCCCTATTCCCCCCCACCCCCACCCCATTGGTCACTTAAGAAGGCTTTCTTATCTCTCTTTGCTATTCTCTGGAACTCTGCATTCAGTTGGGTATAACCTTCCCTTTATTTTTTGATTTTCACCTATCTTCTTTTCTCAACTTTTTGTAAAACCTCCTCAGTCACCCACTTTGGCTTCTAGCATTTCTTTTTCTCAGGGATAGTTTTGGTCATCACCTCCTGTACAGTGTTACAGACCTCCATCCGTAGATCCTCAGGCACCCTGTGTGCTGGATCTAGTCCCTTGAATCTATTCATCACCTCCTCTGTACAATCATAGGGACTTGATATAGACCATACTATGAATGGTCTAGCGGTTTCCCTACTTTATTCTATTTGAGCCTAAATTTTGCAAAAAGGAGCTGATTATCTGAGCCACAGTCAACTCCTGGTCTTATTTTTGCTGACTATAGAATTTCTCCATCTTCAGCTGCAAAGAATATGATCAGTATGATTTCAGTACTGGTGATGTCTGGTGTGTAGAGTAGTCTCTTGCATTGTTGGAAGAGTGTGTTTGCTAAGACCAGTGTGTTCTCTTAAAAAAAAAAACACTCTTGTTCATTTTGTATCACCAATATTTGGTAATGTCAGTATTTTCAATATATCCAGCCCACTAAATGTGTATGTGTGGTAACTTATCATATTTTATTTTCATTTCCCTAATGAAATATGATGGCTTACCAGGTGGCACAGTGGTAAAAAAAAATCTGTCTGCCAGTGCAGGAAGTGCAAGAGACAGTAGTTCAATCCCAGGGTTGGGAAGATCCCAGGAGTAGGAAATGGTAGCCAACTCTAGTATTTTTTGCCTGGAATATTCCATGGACAGGATTGCCAAGAGTCAGACACAATTGAGTGACTAAGCACACAGTAAAATGCAATGCTCAGAATCTTTTCACATGCTTGTTTTCCATCAGTATATCTTCTTTGGTAAGATGTCTATGAAAATCATTTACCCATTTTCTCTGTTGGGTATTTTGTTTCTTATTTAACATATGTGTCTTTTATAAATACTTTCCACCAGTCTGTGGTTAGTCTTTTCATTGTCTCAAAAGTCTCTTTTTCAGAATAGAATTTTTAACTGTAATGAAGTTCATCTAATATGTTTTTCAATTCCTGATATAAACATCATGTTTTTAGCAGACTTTATGGGTCATTTTTAGATTCACAGCAAATTTGAGTGAAAAATAGAGAGAGCTTGCATAAACTGTCTGTGCTCTCAACCCTCACAAACACCCAAGCCCTCCCTCTTATCAACATCCTGAACTAGGCTGTTATATTTGTTACTCTCAAGGGATCTGTTGTGTTACTAAGACATCATTATCACCCAAAGTATATAGTCAACATTAGAGTCACTCTTAGCATAGTGCATTCTATGGATTTTTACCTAAAGGATCTCCTGGAGAAGAACATGGCAACCCATTCCAGTATTCTTGCCTTAGAATTCCATGGACAGAGGAGCCTGATGGGCTACAGTCCACGGGATCACAGTCAGAAAGACTGAGTGAATAACACTCTACTATACTATAATGGCATTTATATGCCACCATGGTATCATGTACGTAATTTAACTGCCATAAAAACCCTCTGTGTTCTGTTTATGCATTCCTCTGTTAAAATTTAAGAGAAACCTCATTAAAATGGAGTTTGGAGGACAAAAAAAAAAAAAAAATACTCTCTCATGCATGTACCACTGCACATCAATACAGAAACCAACAGGAAAGAGGTGCACTGCATCTATAGCAGGAAGTGACACTACCTCACTGTGGCCAGCAGCAGGAAGTAAGGTTTTCTCCTTGCCTAGCAACAACTCAGCCAACGAGGGACTGTTTTAACTCAGCCAATGAGTCATTAGACTTCAATCTCCCAGTTTCCATTTACAGACATCCTGTATATAATAGTGCCTCCAAAATTTCCCATGCTTCTCTTTGCTGTTTCAGATTCCCATGCGACTCATCATGGTTTCAGGTCAAATGGCAATTTTTTTTTTCTTAGTTCTATTGAAATATAGTTGACTTATATCACCATATAAGATACACAGCCTAATGATTAATTTACATACAACATGGTTGCTGCTTAGGTTTAGGGGAGATCCATTATCTCATGTACATGCAAAATTAAAGAAAATTTAAAACCATATGTATTTTTCTTTTGATTTTTCTTCTTTCTTTAGAATTTATTGTGACAACTTTCATGTATGATGTGTAACAGTGATAATTATATTTATTATGTGGTATGCTACTTCCCCAGGTCTTATTTGTCTTATAACTGGATGTTTATAACTTTTGGCTATCTTCATCTCATCTCTCCATCCCAGTTAACCACAAATCTGACCTCTTTCTCCTATTTTTGTGTTTGTATTTGTAACCACTGATCTGATATTTTTCTTGGCAGTTTTTGTTTCTTTGTATTTGACATACAACATTATGTTAGTTCTTAATATACAACAAAAGGATTTTATATTTCTGTATATTTCAAAATGATCACCATGATAGGTCTAGTTACCATCTATCACAATGTAAATATATTATATTACTATTGACTATATAGATAATTCCTCTGTGAGCTTTAGATATGGACTTGAATTTGTTGAAGGGATATTTATTACACATTTAACTTCATTCTTTACTACATATTTAACTTCATTACTAATGATAAGTCTGTTCAGATTGTCTGTTTCTTCCTGATTCAGTGTCAGTAGTGAGAGAGTTAATTCTTATGTAGGTTGATAAGGAGTCTGGGGCCCTCAAGGAGGAAAAAAGAGTCTGGGGCTCTCAAGAAGGAGAAAAGAACAAACTTTTTACCTACATCCCTTTGTCTTAGTCATATAAGGCATTTTTTTCTTTTTTCTGTAAGCCCGGAGTTAATGATCACACACACACACCAGCTCATCTTGCTCAAGGGTACATTTTCCCTTAAGCTCTGTACTAATGATTATATAGTAACAGTGTATCTACTCAAGGAAATGTTTCTCCTTCTTAACAAGAACCTTCTGACTAATCTTGCTACATTAAGATGTATGTGGTGGGAGTGGGCCTCGTAAAAGTATATAAGGAAGGCCTTGATAAAACTGAATGGGACAGTCTCTGCCCCCCTTCTGATGTCTATGTCAGGAGCTTTCTTTGTCCTTTTTCAATGTAATAAAACTTTGTGACACAAACCACTAAGTGATCAAGCCTGGTCCCTGATCCTGAAGCTAAGTCTTCAGGGATCAGAAATCCAACATCTTTCACTGTACATTATCATCAGCTTTTGTTTATAGAAATTTGTCTGTTTAATCTAGGTTGTCCAATTTGTGTGATATAACTGTTTGAATTTTAGTATATTTTGAAATCAGGAATATACTGATGTCTCTTTTTATTTTAATTTCTCAATACTGCTTTGACAAGTTGGGGACATTTGTGGTTTTATATGAATTTTAGGATTTATTGCTATTTCTTTAAAAATTCTTCAGAATTTTGATAAGAATTTCATTAAGTCTGTAGATCATTTTGGATGGCACATGAGCTTTAGAAATATGAAGTCTTCCGTCCTAGGAGCTCTGGATATCTTTTCATTTATTTTGTCTTCTTTAAATTTTTTTCATCAATAATTTGTTGTTTTCAGATGAGTAATCTTTACTTCATTTGATAGGTTTATTTGTAAGTGGTATTTGTATGCTATTACAATGGGATTGTTTTCTTAATTTCATTTTCTGAAAATCTGTTTTCAGTGCATATTAAAATAACTTAATTTCTGTTAATTTTATAATCTGCAAAGTTATTATATTCATTTACTAGTTTTAATGGTTGTTTCTTGTGGAGTCGTTTTGGTTTTCTACATACAGGATGATGTATTCTGCAGAGATAATATTGCTTCTTTTGTGAATTGGAAGCTCATTGTTTCTTTACATTTCCTAATTACTCTGACTTGAACTTCTAGTGTTAAATGGATTGAAAGTGGTGAACATGAGCATCTTTGCCTTATTCCTGTTCTTAGAAGAAAAGCTTTCAGATTTTCACCATTGAGTAGGAAGCTACAGTGGGGTTTTATTATAAGGCCTTTTACTATATTAAAATAAGTTCTCAGATTCCTATTTTGTTGAGAGTTTTTAATCATAAAATCATGTTGAATTTTGTCATTTTTTTCCTGCATCTGTTTGGATGATAATAAGATTTTTTTAACCTTCATTCTGTGTTATGCTCTATGTATGATGTCATGTATTTACAATAAAGTATCAAACAGACTAGTTTTCCTTCTAAAATGTCCCATGCTTGACCTTTGTATCCCTTACTAAAACTGCTTAAAATTCTGACAAACATTGAATGTTATTCACACATTTTGTCTTTTAAAGAGAGTAATTTATAATTCATGAAAATATTTTTTCCAAAATTGAATATCTGCATTTGTATTATCTTATTATTTTATGCTACTAATATTTAAAAATTCACTAACATTATCTGTTTGTCCTCTCCTCTTCTAGCTCACATAATTATATCTTCCTTAACTTGGACCATCTCTGCTACAGTAATAATAATCCAATACTATGGGCATATTATTAAAATTAGTATGATTCAAGAAACTTGAACACCAACCCCAAGTTAGAAGGAATCTAATTAGGAACAGAAAGTAGACTTTACAAAAAACGAATTCCATTTTGAGTATATACCCCAAAGTTAAACCTTTTAAGTTCAAAGACTTAAATCAGAAGGGTGTATTTTCTCATTTTTTGTCACTCTTCCGGAAGGATTTAGGTAGCACTTGGTAAGAAGATGGAGAAAATTCACTAGAAATATATGGAAGATAGCCTAGATTATATAAAGTCCCTTTCAACATAGAATTTTTGTAATTATTTGAAACCAATACTTTTTTTTTTTCATTCAGAAAGAACTGCTAAGTTAAAGGTTCATGCTCAGACATGAATAGAACAAAATGTCTAAAGAAGGAAACAACTGAAAGAGGTAAAACCTACCTATGAATATAAACAGATAGACAGATATCTAGAAGCAGAGAACACCGGAAGTTACCATGAAAAAGAGCATAAAAAATGTTGGATCAAAACCAGCATGATGCCAGGCAGGAAAGAGTGGAACAAACACAGCAGTGAAGATATCTGAGGCAGTGAACCTTGGGTACCTGTGTACACCCGGTGCTGTCTGTTCTTCTGTATGAAACGGACTGGACTCTACTTACTGTATGTGTCTGCATTGTCTGCTTTCCTAAGGAAAACTAATACCAATGCCTCCTGATAGGATTATATTGACAACACAGTACAGGTTCTTGCTCCATAACATCCTCATGGCATTTTTCACTTCTGCATTCCTCAGTGTATAAATCAGGGGGTTGAGTAAAGATGTTCCAAATGTATAAAACACAGTTATCATCTTATCCATGGGGAAGGTGGTAGCCAGGTGAGTGTATATAAACATGCAGGGAACAAAGAACAAGATGGGATGATATGGGAGATGCACATGGAGAGGGCTTTTTTCCTCCCCTCAGCACTGTGGTTTCTCAGAGAATGCAAGATGATAGCGTAAGAGAACACCAGCATGACAAAACTCACTGTGAAGATGGCCCCACTGTTGGACACCAAGGGTAGGTTGGTCACAGAAGTGTCTGTACAGGCAAGTTGTAACAAAGGCTGCAAGTCACATAGATAAGGTAATTGATCAATCACATTGAGACCACAGAAAAGTAAGCTCATGGTTAGAATAATCTGAGCTGAAGAATGCACAATGGACCCCACCCAGGCCACAGCCACCAACACACCACAGACCTGATGACTCCTGATGGTCGTGTAGCTCAGGGGCTTACGGATGGCCACATAGTGGTCAGCAGCCATGAGGATGAGGATGAAGATCTCCAGGCAGCCAAAGAAATGGATTGAAAAGATTTGGACTATGCACTCAGTGAGAAAGATAGTGGCGTTCTTCAAAGGGGCATGCACAATCATTCTAGGAGCTATGCAAGTGGAGAAGCAGGTATGAGATAAAGATAAGCGGAAAAGGAAGAAGTATATGGGACTCCCAAGTGCCCTGCCGGTCTTGATGGTAGTAATAATCATCAGGTTACCCACTAACTTCCTCAAATAAAAAAAATCAAGGAAATGACAAGCACTGTTTTCTTTCTAACAGGATCCTGGGTCAACTCAAGTAGAATAAACTCAGTCACATTATTTTTCATCTGCATTGTTTCATAAAGGAGAAGAAGGGATGAGTGTGAAATGAATTACCTGTAAAAAATAAAAGCAGTAAGTCATGGTGTGACATGTAATGCTATGCAATATTTGAGAAAATGTACGTATTCCCCATCAGAGATATTCTAACTATGGCATCTTAATAATTTTATTTACCTATTTGCTTCTTAATTTTTGATAATCATATCATAGATTATGAGTCTTAATAAGCTTATGAACATGATACTTTCAGCAACAATCTTCAAATAAAACCTCATGTTAACCTTGGTATGATTCTGATTAGTTGTGTCAATTTAAAGAACTCTTATTTGGAGATGTGGCTCTGATTTGTACTTTCTCTTATTTTTTTTTTTTCATATTCAATACGTTTTTTTCATATCCAATAAAATTCTACATGGTGTTTCAGTTTGCACCTGGGATACATTCGTCTGTCCTTGGAGGTTTATGACATAAATGTCAAGTCATCCAATTCCTTTACTGCATAACTAATATCTTATTTGTGCATATATTTATGGTTCATGTATTTCTTATATATATATTAACATTTATTATTCATAAATGTATAACATGATCTATTTCTTCACAGCATAATCCAATGAAAAGGTAACAGGTAACAACACAGCATTCAGGTAATGTGTGTAAACTTTAATATCATGTCTCACAATTATTAGCTGACAAATAATGATGGACAGGAATGAACGGTATATCATAATTGATGATATCTCAATTCTATCTCTATTTTTATTTCTCCAACTTCTGAAGATCTTTGTTTAAAGCAATAAGCATCCCTAAACTTACTTTTGGAAGCAAACAATCACAGGTTACTGCTCGATATTTCATGTTTTCACAATTCAGGTTTTAGCTTCAGCATCTTAGATCTGAAGTGCTCTTTTTGATATGGTCACCAGAAAACTGGTGTAGGACTTGACTTACCATGTTTACATTCCCAGTAAAGACTATATTTTCCAGGTTTTGTACCCACCCCCACAATCTTAGACCAGATTGCAGAAGCAGAAAAAAAAATTAGGGAAATTATATTTTTTAAGAGACATAGTAGATAACCCAGTAAGTGACTTTCTTATTCAGTTTAGTCTCTTTGTGTTGGCAAAGTCAATTATTATTCAGTGTTGAAATGACATTTTTGTCCAGCCAAGTTTTTTTTTGTTTTGGTTTTTTGTTTGTTTGTTCATTTATTTTAATGTGGAAAAACACATTAACATGGGCCAATCCATGACCAAGACTTTTTCTCCAGATCTTTCTTATGATGATGCTAGTAAAGAGATTTTTATGTAAAAAAATGTTTAAACTGAAATGTTATGTATTTAAATGTAATCTGGAAGATCTATTTATTCTATTGACTTCCTTCCAGAATCTCACCCATACGTCTAATATATAGTATTAAAAAGTAAGTGTTAGCCAGCCACACACAATATTAGACTAAACACATAAGTTCCCTTATATATAAGTTTTCCTCTTCCTAGAAAAATTTGCTTCTCTTCAATAAACTTTAAGTATATGCTATCTTCCTCCAAATTATAAACAACTCTTTGGAAAATATCTAATGAAGTTATTCAGCTTGGGAAGTCACAGAGAAAAAAACAAAAATCTGTATTTGGACTATGTGATGGACAATGTTAACAGGTAGGAAGGCCAGAGGTCCCCACGCAGCAGGAGGAAATTGCAAGTGGCAGACTTTTCCCCCTTCTCAGTCGATTAAACATGGTCTGCCTAAAACTAACCTTTCCTTTCTTTTCTCAAACTTTGGGCTGATGATGGCTCAACAGACCAGTATTCATGTCAATTGTTTTATGGCCAGGGGATGACATACCTCATGCCATCCTATCTCAAAAATGCATACTATGGGAGAGGGGCCTGGTGAAACTCCCTCAGCCTTGGGGTGTCTCTCTTATCTGATGAATGCTTTCTAACAGACATAAAAGCCCATTGCTAAAAACTAGCAAGGGGGCACTCTTTCTGTCCCCTTCTGGTGTCTATGTCAGAAGCTTCCCCTATCTCTATTATACTTTAATAAAACTTTGCTACACAGAGACTCCAAGTAGTCAAAAGTCATCTCTGACCCTGGATCAAATTCCTCTCCTCCAGAGGCTATGAATCCCAGCATAGCACACAGCTCACAGAAGCTACCTTCCATGCTCTCAGTCAAGGATCTTAAAATCCAAGGGAACTGAATCTTCTGTAAGCTTCTTTACAAGAAGCTTACATATTTTCTTTATGCATTCAAAAAGAGTAATATTTTATAAGATATTGAAACTTAACAATATTTTTGACAGTGGATATAAGATGATGTGAAAATCTTTGTTCCATATAGTCCATGATTTTGGTCATTACTTTGAATAAGTACAGCTTTTGGTATGCATGTCATTATTCTCATTAGTTAATTCATCTCTAGAAATACCTTACTTATTTTTAAATTTTTACATGTATATTTAATGAATTGAGAATCATAAATACATATAATGTAACATATGATTATTGGTCCTCATTAAATAATTAACAGTTTCAGTGTGATATCAAAGTCTTTATCCAATCTACAATGGTAAAGTTCATTTCAATTTCTACATATTCTAAGGAATCTTGACTCATTTAACCATATGTCTTTAAGAAAACATTTTATCTGCACTCAAGAATAGGGTTATTTTTGATTCTCGCAAAAGAAAACATATTTTTCATTTTTTATTTTTTCCATTTATTTTATTAGTTGGCTGATTCATGTCAATGCATGACAAGAAAACAAATAGTTTTATTCTATTTAGTAATCTACTATATCCCACATTCTAGGGAAATAATAGTTCTCAAATCAGCAAGTGTATACTGAAGTCTTTGTATAATCAGAATCAAGGTTCAATGGAAGCACATAAAAATTAGTAAATGAAATGAGATAGTATCTCCTCAATAAAACTAACATAGACAATAAGGATTGAAAAAATAAATAAATGTAGCATTTTACCCTCTTCTTCTACCCACTTTAGATGCTTCTCTTTTTCTTGAACCTAAGGATTGAACTGTCCAAAAAATCCCATAGATGACCTTCAGTGATTGTCTATGAGCAGGGAAATAACTCTGTTGCTCTCCAAAGGCTTTCAGTACAGCTTTTCTCACAATATAAGAATGTCTACAACAGAAGAAGGTGTGCTTTTTTACTTCCCATTCTGAAAAAGAGGATGCTGGAATACTATGTGCCCCTGGGCTTTTATTCTCCACAATTCTAATCCAACTGTCTTGTACAGTGTAGGTGCTAAGTGCCATGAAATTTAACATCCCTACTACTCCTTAAAATACGGTAATATTTATGTCTCTGCTGTCACACCATTCTGGTCACAAACCACAGTCACATCAAATGTTTATAGACCTACATCAAACCACAGTCACATCAAATGTTTATAGACCTACATCAAACCACAGTAACATCAAATGTATATAGACTTACATCAAACCACAGTAACATCAAATGTATATAGACTTACATCAAACCACAGTCACATCAAATGTTTATAGACCTACATCAAATTTACAGGGTCTTCTATCTATCATACATAGTAGGGAGACAAACATGCTTCCTATTTATAAAGACAGAAACAACAGCGGTAGTAACAGTGCTTAGATCAATTTTGAATAACAAATGAATAAGCTACAAATCTTCAAACAGAATATGGCTGTGTTAGACACTGATATCCAGATACCTATACAAATGATCATCTGAAGCATTTAGAATAATTTTTACATGAACCATTATCCCTTAGAATATGCAATAAGAAGCTTACAATTTTTCATAGTGTCCTGGTATTGATTAACATTTTTACATGTGGTATGAAACTCAACCACATGTCCAAGTGTATTTCTTCAGAGGAGGGTTAACACCTTTGCTTATATTCTTAAAGGAATCTGACACAAACACAGATTAAAATAGTTTGGAGACAAAACAGCATCAGTAATATAACACATCTTTGATTAGTGGAACTAATCTAAAATGTCCATTGAAACATTTCCTTAAAACATCAAGTACCTTTTTTGTGTGGAACAAATTTCTTTATAGAAGATTCAGAAAGGACTTGCAGGACATATCTTCTAATAACTAGAATCTTAACTTCACCTCACGAAACAAGATTGAAGTGAAGTGAAGTCACTCAGTTGTGTCCGACTCTTTGCAACCCCATGGACTGTATCCTGCCAGTGTCCTCCAGCCGTGGGATTTACCAGGCAACAGTACTGGAATGAGTTGCCATTTCCTTCTCCAAGGGATCTTCCCAACTCAGGGTTTGAACCTGGGCACATTGCAGGCAGACTTTTTATTGTCTGAGCCACCAAGGAATCCCACCAAACAAGATTAGCTAAATTTTAAATGGCTAATTTGTCAAACATAATACAGACTATTTTTGGTGTAAGAAGAACAGAGAAGAACTTAAAGCAAAGCAGACAGGCAAAGGTGAGGAATAGATGAAGATGGAATATAGAGTGTTGGATAAATCCTTTTATGTTTGAAAGTCTGCACTGTCATGGAGACCATAGTGAGAAGCTTTACTCTCTTTAAAATTTCTCTCTTAAACTACTCACTCCTCCCTTATTCAGTTACACTGACCGTCTTTTGAGAGAAGCTACATTGGCTTTATTTTTCTGAAAAATTTACCATTCTTTGTGGAAAGGTTAACAGATTGCCACAAGATACTTTATCCCTTAAAGACCAAGATATATACATAAAATAACCTCTTGAGCTCCTAATTCTGTGTAATTAACTGAATCCATTGACTCTTGACTATCTGGTTCAGGGATTCCCAAGAAAACAGCTTGAGAAGAAAACCAGAAAGTCACTTTAAAAGTCAGTACCCAATATGTATGCTTCCAATAACTGGTTGTCCTATGTGTCAAAAAATTAATATTTGTTTTCCTCATTAAAATTTATTCAGGTAGGAAACTTTGAAGGGACAACAGTGTGGAGGAACTTTGGCAAGGGAAAAAATATTGATGAAAAGGGAAGATCTTACCCAAAATATTTTCAGTAACAACTTTTTCAAATATAAGGCCAGTTGTTTTTCACCTTAATGATAGGCCTAAGCCTCTTCATTGTCATTCTTCCTCTGGACTTTCTCTG
Organism: Hydropotes inermis; assembly: GCA_020226075.1. NCBI lineage: Eukaryota > Metazoa > Chordata > Mammalia > Artiodactyla > Cervidae > Hydropotes > Hydropotes inermis. The sequence goes on along the minus strand of CM035270.1, from coordinate 112,978,946 downwards.
AGAAGTAGTTATTTACCAATCAAATTCAATTTTCTGATGTGAGCCAACTGCAGATCATAATCATATATTATCATTTGGAAGAAAACCAAGTGCAGTAAAACTGTGATATATAACAGTCTGTTAAACGCTGTTGCTTGGAAAAGCTGGTATTCTCCAGAAGCTGTGTGAAGGTCATTACCTGAATTAACTTTTTCTTTAATTTTGAGCCAGAAATAATCTTCTAACATTTTAGTGACCACAGTTTTCAACAAAAGTTATTTTCTAAGCTATCTCACGTGTAAAACATTTGTGGACATTTCTACACTCTGCCATCTGAGGAAAATGTAATAAAAGTTAACTTATAGACTAAATCCTTGTAAAATACAATGATGATGACTGTTCATATACCTGGTGCTCTTGACAGGATTTGATGATTAATAGATCACTCCCTACCCAGTACTTATGTTTCATCCTATTAATTCCCTATATTTTTAGTAAATCTTGAAAATCTTAGATTGTCAATTTTTTTCCCTCTTCCTTTCTTGTAGTATGAGAAAAATAAAGTTATAAGATATATGGATATATATTAGAAAATGATGCTGGATTATTTTATAAAGATGCCTCTCTGAGTACTAAGATTTAAATAATATGTCTCTTACTTGTTTTGAGGAAACTCTACCCCTCACACTTGCCCAATTTTAGAGTCTGCCCATCCATTTCTGATAACAACTCCTCATAAAACACCACTTTTTTTTTCTTCTAGTCTGCATTCCAGGGGGATCACTTTGAGTTTATGATGATGTAAGATATTTGCATTCCTGATGTATAATTTTCTAAAGCTTTCTATCCTGTGCTGGTCAGAATTATCCAGCTATAATAAGGAAAACTTTTAATTTGCCTATGCAACCTATACCTATAAAGACTCTTCATACCCAATAACCAGATAGAAACAAGGAGTTGAACTTATTATTTACTCACTGACCAAAAATAGAGGAAGAAATACAAATGGATGATGGAAGATGGTGAGGATAAAGAAGTAAACAAAGTAATGTCATTTGTAAAAGAGGAATTAGATTACTAGCTCTCAGTGCCCTGGGGCGCCATTTTGTGTGTTGGGAAACAACATTGTGTAGCTCTTCTGACTGACTCGCCAGTACAACCCAGGGAAGGTAGTGGGTGCCTGGGAGCAGTTTCTGCGCTTTGGGCTGCACACATCTTCAAACACAAACTTAGAGCCAGTCGTTCTTTGATTAACATCTATGCCTAGATTATTTTTTCTTTTTTTTTCTAGATTATTTTTTCAAACTGAACTGACATCTCATATATTTTTTCAAATTGATACCCAATTGTTTTTCTAACTTCCACTGGTAAATATACACCTAATAAAGGAAGTGCTTTATTGAAATGATTTTACTTAACATAGAGCTATTGAATATATTTTATACAATAGCTTGCATGTTTTTCACTTTACAAAAGTTTTCTTTTATTTCTCATAAATATTCCACCAAATAGGAATTAGCAATGGCATTTCATTTCAGAGAAAACTGAAACTTACAGAAGTCAAGAAGCTTGCCAGTTTAAATGTTGGGGAAATTCAATATGGAGAATAATATTAAAGATTTTTCTTTCATTTCTACACTTTATTTTATAGTACCCTACACACTCTTTTTTATAGTACCCTAAGTTGAAAATGTGGTGATGGTGGTTGTCGCTAAGTCATGTCCAACTCTTGCGGCCCGATAGACTATAGTCTGCCAGGCTCCCCAGTCCATGGGATTCTCTGGGTGAGAATACTGGTTGCCATTACCTTCTCCAGGGGATCTTCCCAACACTGATTAAACCCACTTCTCCTGCATTGCAGGCAGATTCTTTACTAACTGAGATATTGGAGAAGTATATGGCAACCCACTCCAGTTCTCTTGCCTAGAAAATCCTATGGATGGAGGAGCTTGGTAGGTTACAGTCCATGGGGTTGCAAAGAGTCAGACACGACTGAGCAACTTCACTTTTTCACTTTCAAGTTGAAAATGAGGAGTATTAAGAATTGAAGCATAATTGAAACATAAGATATTTCTAATGTCTAAGTAATCTTATCTTTGGTTGATGAGATTAGAATTAATAGTAAGACAATGATAGGAGTATTAAGAATTGAAGCATAATTGAAACATAAGATATTTCTAATGTCTAAGTAATCTTATCTTTGGTTGATGAGATTAGAATTAATAGTAAGACAATGA
>CM035270.1:112942811-112976720 GCA_020226075.1 Hydropotes inermis | reverse complement strand
GGATAGGTTGAAGTTCAGGTGGCCATAGGAAACATGAGTTAAAATGATTTGCAGAAAATTGGATTTTTTAAAAAGTTTGAAATTTGTGTCAGAAATCTAGAAGTAGATTTAGGAGTCTGGCCTGGCAAATGACTATTTAAATTATTTGGAGGTGGAGAAAAGTCACCCAAGGAAATGGAGAATAGAAAAATTAAACCAACTACAATATGCATGATTATACAAGCATAAAGAATACCAGAGTGGCCTCAAGCAGCTTGTTCAAAAATCATAAATAAAATCATAAAAAGCAATGATATAGCACCCAAATAAGGGTATTTTCATAAAGGTGTGAATGTTCTGCATAAGACGGCCACATTCACACTCATATCTAAAACTCAGTTTAGTTAAATGACTCAGTCATGTCCAACTCCTTGCAACACCATGGGCTGCAGCACACCAGGCTTCCCTGTCCATCACCAACTCCAGGAGCTTACTCAAACCCATGTCCATAGAGTTAGTGATGCCATCGAGTCATCTCATTCTCTGTTGTCCCCTTCTCTCACCTTCAATCTGCGCCAGCATCAGGGTCCTTTCCAATGAGTTAGTTCTTCACATCAGGTGGCCAAAGTATTGGAGTTTCAGCTGGAGCATCAGTCCTGCCAATGAATATTCAGGACTGATTTCCTTTAGGATGGACTGGTTGTATCTCCTTGCTGCAATCCCATGGACTGCAGTATGCCAGGCTTCCCTGTCCTTCACAATTTCCCAGAGTGTGCTCAAAGCCCTGTTCATTGAGTCAATGACGCCATCCAACCATCTCATCCTCTGCTGTCCCCTTCTCTACCTGTCTTCAATCTCTTCCAGCATCAGGGTCTTAGTTTCCAGTGAGTCGGCCCTTTGCATCAGGTGGACAAATTATTGGAGCTTCAGCTTCAGCATCAGTCCTTCCAATGAATATTTAGGATTGATTTCTTTTAGGATTGACTCGTTTGATTTCCTTGCTGTCCAACCTTTACATACTCCTTTCCCAATTTGGAACCAGTCCATTTTTCCATGTCTGGTTCTAACTGTGGCTTCTTGACCTGCATACACATTTCACAAGGGGCAGGTAAGATGGTCTGGTATTCCCAGCTCTTTAAGAATTTTCCCACAATTTGTTGTGATCCACACAGTCAAAGGTTTTAGCATAGTCAGTAACTCAGAAGTAGATGCTTTTCTGGAATTATCTTGCTTTTTCTAGGATCCAGCAGGTGTTGGCAATTTGATCTCTGGTTCCTCTGCATTTTCTACATCTAGCTTCTTCATCTTGAAATTCTTGGTTCACAAACTGTTGAAGCCTCTCTTGAAGATTTTGAGCATTACTTTGCTAAAATGTGAAATGTGTGGTATATTGAACACTCTTTGGCATTGCTCTTCTTTGGGATTGAAATGAAAACTGAGCTTTTCCATGTTAAATTGGCATAATCCAACTTTAAATAAAATAATGCCATGATTTTTTTTCTTCAAACCAGGTCTTGAATTCCTGTACTTTAATCTCAGAACGTATGTTGTATCTATCTTATGTATTTGAATTTTTGTTATTTCTTGACAATAAATTATCTTACTTCCTGACTTCATAGAGTTACAGAATTCTATTTTTGTAGCTCCTACACATCAATTACACATATAGCTAAATATCACAAGGCTTTGTAACACTGCATTTAAAAACAAATGCTATGTCTCAATTATCTTAATATCTGTAGGAAGAAATAGGAAAACATTTAAAAATAGTTTTATGTAAAAAAAAATGATTCAATAGTGTGGAACTTTCGGAAATAAAATAATGATGTAATGAATGATTGACACATGAAGTTAATTTTTTTGCTCTGGGAGTATTCAAGAGAAAAGAAGTTACCTACTTTGAAATATACTATAGAGGGAATTATAAATTTCAGATTACTAGCTATACTTTATTTATGGATAATCATATGTTTTAAAAGCTGTGACTATATAAATGCCTTTTTGCTTATCAAATCAGACTCCAGACTGTTTTTCATGTTTACTTCACAATCAAAAATGCCAGAATTGAATTCTCAGGAAAAGAGTGAGTTGGGCTAACAATATGAGGGAAATTACTTCTATGTGGGCAGAAGTACAGAAAAAAGTAAGACAGTCTTGTGTGTTATAGCAGTACATGAGTAGATCACATTATATACATTCATATTTGATCTCTTAAGTCAGTCAAACCATCATTCAATAAGTAATCAAAGAAACCCCTCAATTCATCTTTTGCTTTCTAAAGTAATTTTGACATACCATAACCTTCTCATGGCATATTTCACTTCTGCATTCCTCAATGTGCAAATGAGTAGATTCAGAAAGGGTGTTCCAATAGTATAAAACACAGCCACCATCTTGTCCATGGGGAAGGTGGTTGGGGGGCATGTGTATATAAATATACATGGGCCAAAGAATAAGATGAGAACAATGATATGCGAAGGGAAAGTGGAGAGAACTTTTTTCTTTCCTTCTGCACTGTGGTTTCTCAGGGAATGCAAGATAGCAAAGTATGAGATCATCAGAATCACAAAGCTGCTTGAGCATATGGCCCTACTGTTAGGCACCAACAACAGGCTGATTGCATAAGTGTACACGCAGGCAAGTTTCAGCAAGGCTGCAGCTCACAGCAATAATGATCAATCAAATTAGGTCCACAGGAAGGCAATCTCAAGGCTAGGATAATCTGAGCCATTGAATGTATGAAAGAACCTATCCATGCGAAAACAATCAGGAGGATGCAGGCCTGGTGCCTCATGATGGTTGGGTAGTGCAGTGGCTTGCAGATGGCCACATAGTGATCAACGGCCATGAGGATGAGGACAAAGATCTCCATGCAGCCATGTATGTGCAGTGCAAAGACTTGAGTCATGCACTCATTGTATGATATGTTTTTGTTTTTGTTTTTTTTTTTTGAAGCCAGGGCATCCACAATTAGTCTAGGGGCTATGGAAGTTGAGAAGCAGGTGTCAGATACAGATAAGTGGAAAATGAAGAAGTACATGGGACTCCCAAGTGTTCAGCTGAATTTGATGGTCACAAAAATAAGCAAATTCCCCACCAACTTCCCCACATAGAAAACAAAGAAAATTACAAATATTATTTTCTGCCTCCTAGGGTCTTGTGTCAATCCTAACAGTATGAACTCAGTTATGTTGTTATTTGCCATCATTGTTTCAGTCAAAATGGAGAAAGTTCAGATTAAAAATAGCAAATCTGCAAAGGAAAAAAAAAACTATGACATGCATGAATACCACCTTTGGAATTCAAATACATATGCTTAATAATGGAAATGCCACTTTCCAATTGGTAATCATTTGCTATCTGTTTTCTATATTGTTAGTATTTCTTAGTATTGTTTTCTTAATAAAAATTCTTATATTTATTCGAACTATCTGATTGCTTGTGAAATATGTAAACAATAAATAATTATTCTATATATTAATTCAGGGGATTTGGCAAGAGTGATTAACTTCCTGGGCAGAATGTGTTTCTTTAATTTTCAGTTAATATCTATTAGGTTGATATGTTACACAAATAGAGAAAACTTATGCATGACTTACCCTGATTTGCTTTCACATTATTTGAACCTAGTTATCCAGTTGTAGAGCATCTTCCAGTAAATATTACAGACATATAAAGAAGGATGTCGTGATATTTGATAGTGTCTTCCTTAATTAAACCTTAAGTCAGAGCTAGAGTCAAGGAGCTGAGGGTGGGGTAGGGAATGAGAAGTAAATTCAGTTTTAGTAGTAAAATCCAATCAACTTTTCCAGTACATCATAAGATTTACTTTAATCTTTTGCCTTTGACTTAGCTTATTTCTTTTTACTTTACCTCTCAAATATTTCTTGCTGTTTATAGTTATAAATTCTACTTATATCATTAAATCTTGCAATGTTAAAATTATACTGTGTTATCCAAACTTAAATTCTTCCCCTTATTAATTATTTTTCTGAGTCTTTTAACATATTTTCTCAAGATATAATAAGATACTAAACTTTATTTATTTTTTTTAATTTGCTGCCATCAGACTTTCGTTTTTTTTTTTTTTATTTGTAGTGAATTTTGTCATACATTGAAATGAAACAGCCATGAGTTTACATGTGTTCCCCATCCCGATCCCCCCTCCCACCTCCCTCTCCACCCGCTCCCCCTAGGTTTTCCCAGTGCACCAGGTCCGAGCGCTTGCCTCATGCATCCAACCTGGGCTGGTGATCTGTTTCACCCTAGATACTGTACATATTTTGATGCTGTTCTCTTGAAACATCCCACCCTCGCCTTCTCCCACAGAGTCTAAAAGACTGTTCTATAAATCTGTGTCTTTTTTTTTTTTTTTCTGTTCTGCATATAGGGTTATCATTAACATCTTTCTAAATTCCATATATATGTGTTAGTATATTGTAATGGTCTTTATCTTTCTGGCTTACTTCACTCTGTATAATGGGCTCCAGTTTCATCCATCTCATTGGAATTGTTTCAAATGAATTCTTTTTAATGGCTGCATAATATTCCATGGTGTATATGTACCACAGCTTCCTTATCCATTCGTCTGCTGATGGGCATCTGGGTTGCTTCCATGTCCTGGCTATGATAAACAGTGCTGCGATGAACATTGGGGTGCACGTGTCTCTTTCAGATCTGGTTTCCTTGGTGTGTATGCCCAGAAGTGGGATTGCTGGATCATATGGAAGTTCTATTTTCATTTTTTTAAGAAATCTCCACACTGTTTTCCATAACAGCTGTACTAGTTTGCATTCCCACCAACAGTGTAAGAGGGTTCCCTTTTCTCCACACCCTCTCCAGCATTTATTGCTTGTAGACTTTTGGATAGCAGCCATCCTGATTGGCGTGTAATGCTACCTCACTGTGCTTTTGATTTGCATTTCTCAGATAATGAGTGATGTTGAGCATCTTTTCATGTGTTTCTTAGCCATCTGTATGTCTTCCTTGGAGAAGTGTCTGTTTAGTTCTTTGGCCCATTTTTTCATTGGGTCATTTATTTTTCTGGAGTTGACCTGGAGGAGTTGCTTGTATATTTTTGAGATTAATCCTTTGTCTGTTGCTTCATTTGCTATTATTTTCTCCCAATCTGAGGGTTGTCTTTTCACCTTGCTTATAGTTTCCTTTGCTGTGCAAAAGCTTTTAAGTTTCATTAGGTCCCATTTGTTTATTTTTGCTTTTGTTTCTAATATCCTGGGATGTGGGTCATAGAGGATCCTGCTATGATTTATGTCAGATAGTGTTTTGCCTATGTTCTCCTCTAGGAGTTTTATAGTTTCTGGTCTTACATTTAGATCTTTAATCCATTTTGAATTTATTTTTGTGTATGGTGTTAGAAAGTGTTCTAGTTTCATTCTTTTACAAGTGGTTGACCAATTTTCCCAACACCACTTGTTAAAGAGGCTATCTTTTTTCCATTGTATATCCTTGCCTCCTTTGTCGAAGATAAGGTGTCCATATGCTCGTGGGTTTATCTCTGGGCTTTCTATTCTGATCCATTGATCTATATATCTGTCTTTGTGCCAATACCATACTGTCTTGATGACTGTGGCTTTGTAGTATAGTCTGAACTCAGGCAGATTGATTCCTCCAGTTCCATTCTTCTTTCTCAAGATTACTTTGGCTATTCGAGGTTTTTTTGTATTTCCATACAAATTGTGAAATTATTTCTTCTACTTCTGTGAAAAATACCGTTGGTAGCTTGATAGGGATTGCATTGAATCTGTAGATTGCTTTGGGTAGTATGGCCATTTTGACAATGTTGATTCTTCCAATCCATGAACACGGTATATTTCTCCATCTGTTTGTGTCCTCTTTGATTTCTTTCATCAGTGATTTATAGTTTTCTATGTATAAGTCTTTCGTTTCTTTAGGTAGATATATTCCTATTTTATTCTTTTTGTTGCAATGGTGAATGGTACTGTTTCCTTAATTTCTCTTTCTGTTTTCTCATTGTTAGTGTATAAGAATGCAAGAGATTTCTGTGTGTTAATTTTATATCCTGCAACTTTACTATATTCGTTGATTAGCTCTAGTAATTTTCTGGTAGAGTCTTTAGGGTTTTCTATGTAGAGGATCATGTCATCTGCAAACAGTGAGAGTTTCACTTCTTCTTTTCCTATCTGGATTCCTTTTACTTCTTTTTCTGCCCTGATTGCTGTGGCCAACACTTCCAAAACTATGTTGAATAGAAGTGGTGAGAGTGGGCACCCTTGTCTTGTTCCTGATTTTAGGGGAAATGCTTTCAATTTTTTGCCATTGAGGGCAATGCTTGCTGTGGGTTTGTCATATATAGCTTTTATTATGTTGAGGTATGTTCCTTCTATGCCTGCTTTCTGGAGAGTTTTAATCATAAACGGATGTTGAATTTTGTCAAAGGCTTTTTCTGCATCTATTGAGATAATCATATGGTTTTTATCTTTCAATTTGTTAATGTGGTGTATCACGTTGATTGATTTGTGGATATTAAAGAATCCTTGCATTCCTGGGATAAAGCCTGCTTGGTCATGGTGTATGATTTTTTTAATATGTTGTTGGATTCTGTTTGCTAGAATTTTGTTAAGGATTTTTGCATCTATGTTCATCACTGATATTGGCCTGTAGTTTTCTTTTTATGTGGCATCTTTGTCTGGTTTTGGAATTAAGGTGACGGTGGCCTCATAGAATGAGTTTGGAAGTTTACCTTCTTCTGCTATTTTCTGGAAGAGTTTGAGTAAGATAGGTGTTAGCTCTTCTCTAAATTTTTGGTAGAATTCAGCTGTGAAGCCATCTGGTCCTGGGCTTTTGTTTGCTGGAAGATTTCTGATTACAGTTTCGATTTCCTTGCTTGTGATGGGTTTGTTAAGATCTTCTATCTCTTCCTGGTTCAGTTTTGGAAAGTTATACTTCTCTAAGAACTTGTCCATTTCTTCCAAGTTGTCCATTTTATTAGCATAGAGCTACTGGTAGTCGTCTCTTATGATCCTTTGTATTTCAGTGTTGTCTGTTGTGATCTCTCCATTTTCGTTTCTAATTTGGTTAATTTGGTTCGTCTCTCTTTGTTTCTTAATGAGTCTTCCTAATGGTTTGTCAATTTTGTTTATTTTTTCAAAAAACCAGCTTTTAGCTTTGTTGATTTTTGCTATGGTCTCTTTAGTTTCTTTTGCATTTATTTCTGCCCTAATTTTTAAGATTTCTTTCCTTCTACTAACCCTGGGGTTTTTCATTTCTTCCTTCTCTATTTGCTTTAGGTGTAGGGTTAGGTTATTTATTTGACTTTTTTCTTGTTTCTTGAGGTAGGCCTGTAATGCTATGAATCTTCCCCTTAGCACTGCTTTTACAGTGTCCCATAGGTTTTGGGTTGTTGTGTTTTCATTTTCATTCGTTTCTATGGATATTTTGATTTCTTCTATGATTTGTTGGTTATTCAGAAGCGTGTTATTTAGCCTCCATATGTTTGAGTTTTTAATAATTTTTTTCCTGTTATTGAGATCTAATCTTACTGAACTGTGGTCAGAGAAGATGACTGGAATGATTTTAATTTTTTTGAATTTACCAAGACTGGATTTATGGCCCAGGATGTGATCTATTCTGGAGAAGGTTCCGTGTGCACTTGAGAAAAAGGTGAAGTTGATTGTTTTGGGGTGAAAGGTCCCATAGATGTCAATAAGGTCTAGCTGGTCCATTGTGTCCTTTAAAGTTTGTGTTTCCTTGTTAATTTTCTGTTTAGTTGATCTATCCATAGTTGTGAGTGGGGTATTAAAGTCTCCCACTATTATTGTGTTACTATTAATTTCCTCTTTCATCCTCGTTAGTATTTGCCTTACATATTGCGGTGCTCCTATATTGGGTGCATATATATTTATAATTGTTATATCTTCTTCTTGGATTGATCCTTTGATCATTATGTAGTGTCCTTCTTCGTCTCTTTTCACAGCCTTTATTTGAAAGTCTATTTTATCTGATATGAGTATTGCAACTCCTGCTTTCTTTTGGTCTCCGTTTGCATGAAATATTTTTTTCCAGCCCTTCACTCTTAGTCTGTATGTGTCCCTTGTTTTGAAGTGGGTCTCTTGTAGACAGCATATATAGGGGTCTTGTTTTTGTATCCATTCAGCCAGTCTTTGTCTTTTGGTTGGGGCATTCAACCCATTTACATTTAGGGTAATTATTGATAGGTATGGTCCCGTTGCCATTTAGTTTGCTGTTTGGGGGTTCACGTTTATACAGCCTTTCTGTGTTTCCTGTCTAGAGAAGATCCTTTAGCATTTGTTGAAGAGCTGGTTTTGTGGTGCTGAATTCTCTCAGCTTTTGCTTGTCTGTAAAGCTTCTGAATTCTCCTTTCTATCTGAATGAGATCCTTGCTGGGTACAGTAGTCTTGGTTGTAGGTTATTCTCTTTCATTACTCTAAGTATGTCCTGCCATTCCCTTCTGGCCTGAAGGGTTTCTATTGATAGATCAGCTGTTATCCTTATGGGAATCCCTTTGTGTGTTATTTGTTGTTTCTCCCTTGCTGCTGTTAATAGTTGTTCTTTGTGTTTGATCTTTTTTAATTTGATTAATATGTGTCTTGGGGTATTTCCCCTTGGGTTTATCCTGTTTGGAACTCTCTGGGTTTCTTGGACTTGGGTGGCTATTTCCTTCCCCATTTTAGGAAGTTTTCAGGTATTATCTCCTCGAGTAGCTTCTCATGGCCTTTCTTTTTGTCTTCTTCTTCTGGGACTCCTATGATTTGAATGTTGGGGTGTTTCACATTGTCCCAGAGGTCCCTGAGGTTGTCCTCATTTCTTTTGATTCTTTTTTCTTTTTTCCTTTCTGCTTCATTTATTTCCACCATTTTATCTTCTACCTCACTTATCCTATTTTGTCTCTGTTATTCTACTCATGGTTCCCTCCAGAGTGATTTTGATCTCATTTATTGCATTATTCATTTTTAATTGACTCTTTTTTATTTCTTCTAGGTCCTTGTTAAACATTTCCTGCATCTTCTCCATCTTTGTCTCCAGGCTATTTATTTGTAACTCCATTTTGCTTTCAAGATTTTGGATCATTTTCATTATCATTATTCGAAATTCTTTTTCAGATAGATTCCCTATCTCCTCCTCTTTTGTTTGATTTGGTGGGCATTTTTCATGTTCCTTTACTTGTTGGGTATTTCTCTGCCTTTTCATCTTGTTTAGATTGCTGTGTCTGTGGTGGGCTTTCTGTATTCTGCTGGTCTGTGGTTCCTTTATATTGTGAAGATTTTACCCAGTGGGTGGTGTTGGACGATTGGCTTGTCAAGGTTTCCTGGTTAGGGAAACCAGGAAACTTGTGTCAGTGTTCTGGTGCATGGAGATGGATTTCTTCTCTCTGGAGTGCAGTGGAGTGCCCAGTGATGAGTTTTGCAATGGGTCTATGTGTTAGGTGTGACTTTGGGCAGCCTGTATGTTGACACTTAGGTCTATGTTCCTGTGTTACTATAGAATTTATGTAGTATGTCTTGTCCTGGAGTTTCTTGGCTCTTGGGTGGTGGTTGGTTTTGGTGTAGGTATGGGGGCTTTTGGATGGATTCTTATTCCTTAATGTTCTGTGTAGTCAGGAGTTTTATGGTTTTCTCAGGTTTGGGGCTTAAGTCTCCTGCGTCTGGATTTCAGTTTTATTCTACCAATAGTCTCAAGACTTCTCCAACTATGCAGCACTGGTAATAAAAACTTCTAGGTTAATGGTGAAGAGATTTACCACCGTGAGGGACCACCAAAGAGGTTCACAGAGTTACACGAAGAATAGGAGAGGGAGGAAGGAGACAGAGGTGAGCAGGCGAGGAGAAAGGGGGACTCAAGAGGAAAGAGACAGATCTACACAGTTATCTGTTCTCAAAGTGTTCTCCATAACCCAGACACCCACAAAGATTCACCTAATTGGATTGGGAAGAGAAGGGGAAAGGAGGAAATAAGAGTTGTTCTGAGGTAGAAAACAGAGAGTCAAACGTGGAAGAGAGTAATCAACACACTCCTGAATAGAAATGGGAATTGAATATTGGATTCTTAAATGTCCAACATTTATATCACATACTGATAAACAAAGATTAAAAAATTTAGCGTAGAGGTTAGACTCTTTAAAATAAAATATTTAAAAACAAAAACAAAAACCCAAAATTTAGAAATATATATGGAGTTCAGTTTAAAAATAGGGCTTCTCTCTCTCTCCTTTTTTTTTCCTTTTTTTTATTGCAAGGTTATATTGAGATGAAAATGAAAATTAAGGAATAATAGAGGAGTATTAGAGGACTTTTAAGGAAATAGGAGAGAAAAACAAGCAAAAGAAAAGAAAGAAAAGAAAAAAGGAAAAAAAGAAGAAAAACAAAAAAAGAAAAAAAAAGAAAAAAGAAAAACAATTTTTTTTCCCTAATTGAAAAAAAAATCATAAAAATATATGAAAATGAAAGTTGAGGAGTAATGGGGGAGTAGTAGGGAAGTTTAAAAGACAATAAAAGAGAAAAAATTGGAAAAAAAAAAAATTTTTTTTTTAATTTAGCAACAACAACAACAACAAAATATGCAAACATATCTAGGAATTTCTCTGGAGCTGTTGCAGCCAATGTAGGTTCAGTTCAATTTTAGATAGCTCCTTTTTCCAGCTTACACTTCTTGATATCTATAGGCCCCTTCCGGTGTAGTCAGTGTTGCCTTCAGGGATTTTAACCTGTTGCACCGGACCTTTCTGAAGCGATTCCCTTTGTTTATTTGGCTTCTGTTTGCTCTCTCTTCGGTGTCTAATTTCCGCCCTGACACAGGCGGGCGGAGGTGATCTCTTACTTAGGTTCGCTAGTTCAGTTCAGTCCTGCTGCGGGGAGGGCGGGGTGCTGCAGACAGACATCGCTGTGTGTGGGGAGCACTGGCCGTGTCCTGGCCGGGCAGCCAGAGGCCTGGCGCTCTCTCCCCGTGCGCGCCGCGCCTTTTCCCTCCGCGGCGAGCGGCCCGGGCATCCAGAGGCTTGGCGCCCTCTCCCCGGGCGCGCCGCGCCCCCTCCCTCCGCGGCCCCAGCGCGCGCCGCCGGTCGGGTCTCAGGGAGTCTTCAGACAGGACCCGGGGCCTGTGTGCCGGGTGGGAGGGGGCGGCTTCTCTGGGGCTGAGTTTGCCCCTTGCCCCTCCCCCTGCCTCCTACCTCCCGCAGGGATGGGGCGGCTCTTCTCTGGAATTTCTCAGTCCCTTTGTTTTGCGAACCGCCGGCGGTGTGTTCCTGCCGGTTAATTTTTCTCTCGCTCTCCCACAGTTTAAAAAATCTCCCTCCGACTGCTCTCAGGGCCTTCGGGCCAGTCCCCACCCTAAGCAAAGCCACCCGCTCCTCTCCGTTCCGCCCCCTCCTGCTGGTGGCGGGTGCGGGCGCCTGGGGTACTTTTCTGCTGGGAGTTGCTTTTAGGCACGTAATCTGTGGGCCTTATTTAATTTCTCCTCCCAGTTAGGTTGCCCTCCGAGATCTGAAAACCTCCCCCAGACCCGCCAGCGCGAGGGTTTCCTGGTGGTTGGAAACTTCCTTTATTGGGACTCCCTTCCCGGGAGGGGTCTCCGTCTCTCGTTCTTTTGTGTCCCTTTTTAATCTTTAATATTTTGTCCTACCTCCCCTTGAAGACAATGGGCTGCTTTTCTGGGCGCCTGATGTCCTCTGCTAGCGATCAGAAGTTGTTTTGTAAACTTTGTTCACCGTTCTGTTGTTCTTTTGATGAATTTATAGAAGTGATCTCCCCGTCCTATTCCTCCACCATCTTGACTCCTCCCCCCATCAGACTTTCTTTAGATACTAAACTTTAAATGAAGGCTAAATACACTGAGAATATTTGCCATAAATCTGAATATTCTTTCAAAGTTTGGTCATTTAAGCACTAGGAAATTTAGATAATTGAATTCAGGCAGCTTCAAGTTACAGTTGAAACTTTTCAACAAAAAATAGAAAGCTTAGAATTTATATTATTCATGTGCCTCACACCCATCTTTCAGTAAAGAGAAGATAGAAACAAAAATGAATTATTATTTATTCATGATGGACAAATCCTTTGACATACCTCATCACAGTTATTTTCCAAATAACAGTTCAGTTAAAAGCATAACATAATGACAACTTGATAAAATATGTATACCCAGGCAGAAGCATAATTTCTTCAAACAAAAATGAATTTCAGATATCAATACTTTAAAAGTACAGCACAAATTAATAATGAGCAATGAACTAATTTCAGAAGAAAACTACCACTACAATATTGTAAAGTAATTAGCCTCCAACTAATAAAAATAAATCTAAAAAAATCACTACTAGTAAACTGATAAAAAAAATGCTGATATTTTGTTCAATAAAAATAAATAAATAAATAAATACAAAGTGAAAAAAAGTAAAACTAAAAAATGAGTAAATATGTGAAAATATGCTCAATTTCATTCTAGCTAAATATATTCAATTTCAAATCTCATTCAGATATATATTTTACTCAGCTGATTAGCAAAGTAATCTTCTTATAAATGTATGTTAACAAGCAGTGCTGCAAATGATTTGGGAAGCAGTCAGTCTCATACATTTTTGGTATGAATTTGAGTACAGTCTCTTAAAGAATTACTTCAGCACAGATAATAGTAAACTGCTTATAAATATAGGTCTATTGATTCCATTTGCTACAGATAATCTCACTCACTGTTACAAAGACAATCACTGCACCTCCATCCAAAGTAGCGAAAGATAGGAAACATTCTCAGTGCCTATCAGAGGGCAGCTGAATAAAAGAGGATTGGGACTTCATGCAATCATTAATCAAAATGAATTAGATATGCAGGCAGTGGTTTCTAAAATGTTTTGTGAAGTTTAAGATTTTACAACTGTATACCAAGAATGGTAATATTTATATTAACAACAGGATAATATATATCACATATAGGTGCACTCATATAAATAGTCATGCAGTCGTGTTTGACTCCTGATGAAGCCATGAACTGTAGCCCACCAGGCTCCTCTGTCCATGGAATTCTCCAGGCAAGAAAACTGGAGTGAGTTTCCATTTTCTTCCTCAGGGATATTTCTGACTCAGAAATTGAACCCGAGTCTCTTATTTTGCAGCCAGATTCTTTCCCTGAGCCATCAGGGAAGTCCATAATTATACTTAGAACAGTACCAAAATAGCATAAAACTTATGGCCCCTTGGTGGGAAAATCGAATCTTTCCATCAGAATTGAAAGGATGGAAATATTTTTTTTAATATTTAAAAATACCTTTTAAAATATTTCCTTTGGTAATAGTTTAAAAGACCCTTATGCTAGGAAAGATTGAGGGCAAGAAGAAAAGGGGCGGCAGAAGATAAGGTGGTTTGATAACATTACTGACTCAATGGACAAGAGTTTGAGCAAACTCTGGAAGATAGTGAAAGACAGGCATGCTGAAATTCATGGGGTTGTAAAGAGTCAGGCACAATTTAGTGATTGAACAACAACAACAATATTTGAAAATATACCATAATTGTGTTACATTACAAGTAAAACTTTAAAAAGTAATGTAATGTAAAACTTTTCAAAATCTTATTTTAGTGGAGTTTGTTGTTTATGTTGGCATGTTACTAATTAATAACAGCTGTCTTTAGATATGCATGATGTGGACAGTAAAATTCCTAGGAAAATATTAAGAACTATTAATAGGAGTTTGAGTACCACAGTGAGTCAGCTATAGAGACCATTCTGGAACTGAGTGCCCTTTACTACATCAGACACCTGCACCTGCCATTAACTACAGGTTAATCTGCAGTATGTTTTTGCAGATATGCTTTTTGTCACAACTCTTCAGCAAACAGAAACAAAAATTTAAGCATCTTTTAATTTCATGGCTGCAGATAGTGACTGAAACAATGAAATTAAAAGATGCTTTGTCCTTGGAAGAAAAGTTATGACCAACCTAGACAGCATATTAAAAAGCAGAGAAATTACTTTGCCAACAAAGGTCCATCTAGTCCAGGCTATGGTTTTTCCAGTAGTCATCTGTGGATGTGAGAGTTGGACTATAAAGAAAGTTGAGCACCAAAGAATTGATGCTTTTGAACTGTGGTGTTGGAGAAGACTCTTGAAGAGTCCCTTGGACTTCAAGGATATCCAATCAGTCCATCCAAAGGAAATCAGTCCTGAATACCCATTAGAAGGACTGATGTTGAACCTGAAACTCCAATACTTTGGCCACCTGATGCAAAGAACTGACGCATTTGAAAAGACCCTGATCCTGAGAAAGATTGAAGCTGGGAGGAGAAAGGGATGACAGAAGATGAGATGCTTGGATGGCATGACCGACTCAATGGACACGAGTTTGAGTAAACTACAGGAGTTGGTGATGGACAGGAAAGCTTGGTGTGCTGCAGGCCATGGGGTTGCAATGGGTCAGATGCGACTGAACTGAACTGAACTGAGGTATTATAAAATGATCATTTATATCTCTATCCATCTATGTACCCATATAGGGGTAGAAAAAGACTGAAGCATTTGTATAGTTCTTATGAGCTTCCAAAGTGGCTCAGTAGTAGAAACTCCGCCTGTAATGAAGGAGACGTGGCTTCGATACCTGGGTCGTGAAGATCACCTGAAGGAGGGCATGGCGACCCACTCCAGTATTCTTGTCTGGAGAACCCCATGTACAGAAAAGACAGTCCATGGGGTTGCACAGAGTCGGACGTGGCTGAAGCAACTTAGCATGCGTTCATGAACAAATTTGTTGAGTAAAGGAAAGAATTAATGAAATTTTTCATAGATACATATATATGGTTATTGACACTGTTACATACTCACTCATTATTATGGGAAACCTATGTGTTTGCTAAGTCCTTTCAGACGTATCCGACCCTTTGTGACCATATGGGACTGTAGCCCCCGAGGCTCCTCTGTACATGGGATTCTCCAGGCACCAACAGTCCGTTGCCGTTTCCTGCTACAGGAGATCTTCAGAACCAAGGATTGAGTGCAGGTCTCTTGTCTCCTGCATTGGCAGGCATATTCTTCACCACTCCCACCACCTGAGAAGACTTGTATCCTACTATATCCACAGCAAAATCATGATGTTCATGAAGCATTTCCTGAAACATTCAAATTGATATCATTTCTATTTGGTTATTGCTTACACCACATGTACCAATAGTATTGCCCATTTTCATCAATGCTGTTGTTCAGGTTTTCATTTCCATATTCTTATTTGAGATTCTAAAGTGTTTTTAGAGAATTCGCTAAACCTTCTCTGATTCCATAAGTGCCTTTTAGTTATTACATGTTCACTGTGGCATTGATCAGATTTATTTTCTCCAAGTATTAACTACAACCAAGTTAATTAAAAACACAAATCTTACTGGTTTTGAGAACTTATATAGAAGTTCAGATGTTCACCTGGAACCAAGATATCTTTGATCTCACAGGAGTCTGAAGTTCAGACCTGCATGTGAAAAGACTGATAGAGTTTATCCAGGATTCATCCCACACTTTCTGAAATCCACTGTCATGCAAGATTTTGACTGGGAAATGCCTTTTTTTTTTCCTTTCCCAGAGGGGTATTTAAGCATGAATGATGCAAAATATAGGAGTCTGGGGAAGGTTATTCCTTAAAGTACCCCTTTCCTTCCAATTAAGACACATGAATCAAATGTGAAAAAGAATCTAACCTTCAATATTTGCCATTAGATTATGGTGAAAAACTTGGCCTGTTCTTGCAATTGAAGATGCTCACTTGGGCTATAAATTACATCTATGGACTAGAACTTAAAAAAGAAAAAAAAAAAAAAAAGATGTTCTTCCAGTACCAAGGTCTCGGTTTCTAATACCTTTGTCAAATAAATGAATTAAGGTCATTTAAAAAATGGCTGATTCTCAGTCTGGGGCAGGGAATGTATAAGATACACTGAAACATTTGGTAGTGCTGGAAAATGCATAAGTGCTAACACACACACACACACACAGATTCACATAGTGATGGGGATATGCCCGAGGGACACAGGAGCCAAGTCAAAGCACACCTAGTGGACATAGCTGGAAAAAAAAAAAAAAGAACAAAAATAAAACTCAACTGTCAGATAACTTATACCATGTTTAAGTATATAAAAAAAAAAATTCCATGAATTCATAATAACATAGATGATTGAATAAATAAGTAAAACATATAGGAGAATAGACAAATCTCACATCAAAAATGCTGCTGGTGCTACTGCTAAGTCGCTTCAGTCGTGCCCAACTCTGTGTGACCCCATAGACGGCAGCCCACCAGGCTGTCCCGTCCCTGGGATTCTGCAGGCAGGAACACTGGAGTGGGTTGCCATTTCTTTCTCCACACATCAAAAATAATTCATAATAATTATGTAGATACTCAACTTTCAAAAAGTAATCTCCATCTGTTTTTAATAGACTTTATGTAATGAATCCTTCTAAAAGATACAGTGTAGAACAAGGGGAAAGAGTGACTTTACAGAGTAAAAGTGGTACAAAAATTACCTCAGCTAGGTGACCAAGCTTAACAGTGGTAAGTTGCATTGAGAGTAGGTAGACACTGATATAATGTGATGAAAAGGGTTATTCACCTCTTCAGTCCTTCTCCTAATAACTCATAACCCCAGTCTAATCATTACTAAAATATCAGACAAATTTCAATGGAGAACTTTGGTATAAAATATCTGACTGCATGTGTGCGTACTTGGTCTGTTTCTGACTTTTTGTGACCACGTGAATTGTAGTCTGCCAGACTCCTCTGTCCATGGGATTACTCAGACAGGAATACTGGAGTGGGTTTCCATTTCCTCCTCCAGGGCATCTTCCCTACCCAGGGATTGAACCCATGTCTCCTGAGTCTCCTGCATTGGCAGGTAGGTTCTTTATTACTGAGTCACCTGGGAAACCCAAAATGTCTATTTTTCCTCAAACCAGTCAAGGTCTTCAGAGATAAGAAAAGATAGAGAAAATGTCACCGTTTGGAGAAGCTGAAGACAATATGACAACTAAAAGTAATAATAGTATAAAATTCTGGAGAAGAAAAGCAAACTTATTATTGGGTTGGCCAAAATATTTGTTTGAATTTTTCCATAACATCATACAGGAAAACCTGAACAAATTTTATGGTCAATCCAATAGTTTAAAAGTAAGATACTTGAATAAAGTCAGTATGGATTTTTGGTTAAAATTAATATATTAACACCATTGAATTATTTGTGACAAATGTAGCACATAATGTGAAATGATAACAGGGGAAATTGTTTAGACTATGTAAGAAAAGCAGACTGGTTCCAAATTGGGAAAGGAGTACGTCAAGGCTGTATATTGTCACCCGGCTTATTTGAGTTATATGCAGAATGCATCATGAGAAACACTGGGATGAAGCAAAAGCTGGAATCAAGATTGCTGGGAGAAATTTCAATCACTTCAGGCATGCAGATGACACCACACTTTTATGGCAGAAAGTGAAGAAGAACTAAACCACCACTTGATGAAAGTGAAAGAGGAGAGTGAAAAAGTTGGCTTAAAACTCAACATTCAGAAAACAAAGATCATGCATCCGGTTTCATCTCTTCATGGCAAATAGATGGGGAAACAATGGAAACAGTGAAATATTTTATTTTGGGAGGCTCCAAAATCACTGCAGATGGTGACCACAGCCATGAAATTGAAAGACACTTCTTCCTTGGAAGAAAAGCAATGACCAACCTAGACAGCATATTAAAAAGCAGAGACATTACTTTGCCAACAAAGGTCCATCTAGTCAGCTATGTTTTTTTCCAATAGTCATGTATCAATGTGAGTGTTGGACTATAAAGAAAGCTGAGTGCTGAGGACTTGATGCTTTTGAACTGTGGTATTGAAGACTCGAGAGTCGCTTGGACTGCAAGGAGATCCAACCAGTCAATTATAAAAGAAAACAGTCTTGAATATTAATTGGAAGGACTGATGCTGAAGCTGAAACTCCAAAACTTTGGCCACCTGATGCGAAGAGCTGACTCATTTGAAAAGACCCTAATATTGGGAAAGATTGTAGGCAGAAGGAGAAGGAGATGACAGAGGATGAGATGGTTGGATGGCATCACCAAATTGATGGGCATTGAATTTGAACGAGATCTGGTAGTTGGTGATGGACAGGGAAGACTGGTGTTCTGCAGTCCATGGGGTAGCAAAGGGTCAGATATGACTGAGTGACTGATTTGAACTGATATAAGAACTCTCTATATTTTGTTCATAACTTTGTTGTTAATATAAGCCTGTTACAAAATACAAGGTTTATTAGAATACAAATAAAATAAAATATAAGGTTTATTCCCAAAACATATTCTCAAAATTTATCCATATTTTAACATGTCAGAAATTCCTACCTTTTAAATGTTGAATAATATTCCTCTTTATATAAACCACATTTAAAAAAAATTTTCATATGTTGCTTACATGTTTTGGCTACTGTGACTAATGCTCCTATGAACATGAATGTAGTTTTGAAGTACCTGCTTTCAATTTTCTTGGTATAAACCTAAAAATAGACATGCTGAATCCTCTTTCTTTCTTTCTTTCTTTTTTTTAATGTAACACGTTATTCCATAGTAGCTCCACAATTTTGCATTTTCATGAAGGTGCACATGGGTGATTAGTGATGCTGGACATATTTTCATTGTTTATTGGCCAGATGAGTGACAAGCTGGAATCAATATTGCTGGGAGAAATATCAACAACCTCAGATATGCAGATGATACCAATTTAATGGCAGAAAGTAAGAGGAAATAAAGAGCCTCTTTATAAAGTGAAAGAAGACATGAAAAAGCTGGCCTAAAACTCAGCATTCAAAAAATAAAGGTCATGACATCCTGTCCTACCACTTCATGGCAAATGGATGGGAGTGTGGAAACGGTGGCAGGTTTTATTTTCTTGGCTTCTATAATCAATGTGGAATGTGACTGCAGCCAAGAAATCAAAAGACACTTGCTCCTTGGAAGAATAGCTATGACAAACCTAGACAGTGTATTAAAAAAGCAGAGACATCACTTTGCTGACAAAAGTCCGTATAGTCAAAGCTATTGTTTTTTTCAGTAGTTGTGTACGAATGTGAGATTTGGACAATAAGGAAGGCTGGGTACCAAAGAACTGATCTTTTTGAACTGTGATGCTGTAGAAGATTCTTGAGAGTACCCTGGATAGCAAGGAGATCAAACCACCCATTCCTAATGGAAATATATGCATTGGAAGGGTGCTGAAGCTGAAACTCCAATACTTTGGCCGCCTGATGGGAGAGCTGACTTATTGAAAAATACCTTGATTCTGCCCTAATTTTTAAGATTTCTTTCTTTCTACTAACCCTGGGGTTCTTCATTTCTTCCTTCTCTAGTTGCTTTAGGTGTAGAGTTAGGTTATTTATTTGACTTTTTTCTTGTTTCTTGAGGTAAGCCTGTAATGCTATGAACCTTCCCCTTAGCACTGCTTTTACAGTGTCGCATAGATTTTGGGTTGTTGTGTTTTCATTTTCATTCGTTTCTATGCATATTTTTATTTCTTTTTTGACTTCTTCTATGATTTGTTGGTTATTCAGAAGCGTGTTATTTAGCCTCCATATGTTTGAATTTTTAATAATTTTTTCCTGTAATTGAAATCTAATCTTACTGCTCTGTGGTCAGAAGAGATGACTGGAATGATTTCAATTTTTTTGAATTTACCAAGGCTAGATTTATGGCCCAGGATGTGATCTATTCTGGAGAAGGTTCCATGTGCACTTGACGAAAGGTAAAATTGATTGTTTTGGGGTGGAATGTCCTATAGATATCAATTAGGTCTAGCTGGTCCATTGTGTCCTTTAAAGTCTGTGTTTCCTTGTTAATTTTTTGTTTAATTGATCTCTCCATAGTTGTGAGTGGGGTATTAAAGTCTCCCACTATTATTGTGTTACTATTAATTTCCTCTTTCATACTTGTTAGCTTTTGCCTTCTGGGAAAGACTCAGGGAAAGAAGAGAAGTGGGTAATAGATGACAAGATGGTTGGATGGCATCACTGACTCAGTGGACATGAGTTTGAGTAAACTCAGGGAGAGCATGAAGGACAGGAAAGCCTGACATGCTGCACTTCATGGGGTCACAAAGAATATCTTGCTTGGATAAACATCTATTCAAGTTCTTTGTCTCCTTAAAATAATTAGATATGATTGATGGAACATTGTGTATATTAAAGGTACACACTGCTGATTTATTTTATATTAAAATATGCCACCACCATGGTATTAGGTAACAGCACTAATAAATCACATAATTGTACTTTTTTGTGATGAGAATATTTAATATGTAGTCTCTTGACTATTTGAAATATATAATACAATATCGTTGACTATAATTACTAAGCTGTACATGAGACCTCTAAAGCTATTTCATCTTCTAATTTCAATTTTATACTTTTTTGACTATCTTATCTGCAGTTACTCCAACCCCCAGCTCCTGGTAACCAATATTTTATTTTCTGTGTTTGGCTTTTTCATATGTTATTTAATGGTGATATATGATGTATGTCTTTCTCTGTCTACCTTTTTCCACTTAGTATAAAGCTGTCATCCATGTTGTCATAAATGTGGGATTTCTTTCTTTTTATCATTCTCCACTATGGAGAACAGTATAGAGGTTCCAAAATAAATAAATAAATAAAAATAGAGCTGCCATATGATTTAGCAATGCCACTCCTAGGCATATATCCTGTGAAAAAATTGGTTTGAAAGGACCCATGCACCTCAATACTAACTGCAGCATTCTTTACAATAGCCAAGACATGTAAATAACCTAAATGCCCATTGACAGGTGAATTAAAAAAAAAAAAAATCTGGTACTTATTATGTTAATACAATGGAATATTAATCAGCTATTAAAAATAATGAAATGTGATCATTTGTAGCACCATGAATGGTCCTGGAGGTTAAAATGCTAAAAGAAAAGTAAGTCAGATAGACAAAGACAAGTATTACATGATATGTTTACATGTGGAATCTAAAAAAGAAAAAAAAATCATACAAATGAATTTATTTACAAAACAGAAACAAACTTAAAAAAAAAAAGTATGGTTACCAGGGGAAAGAGTTGAAGGCAGGGATATATTGGGAGTATGGGATTGATGTGTAAACACTACTATATTTAAAATAATTAACAAGGACCTACTGTCTACCAAGGGAACACTCCTTAATATTATATAATAGTTTAATTGGAAAATAATTTGTTAAAGAAGAGATATCAGTTCAGTTCAGTCACTCGGTCATGTCCTACTCTTTGTGACCCCATGGGCTGCAGCACGCCAGGCCTTCTTGTCCATCACTAACTCCCAAAGTTTACTCAAACTCATGTCCATTGAGTTGGTGATGCCATCCAACCATCTCATCCTCTGTCCTCCCCTTCTCCTCCCACCTTCAATCATTCCCAGCATCAGTGTCTTTTCAAATGAGTCAGTTCTTCGCATCAGATGGCCAAACTATTGGGTTTTCAGCTTTAACATCAATCCTTCCAATGAACATTCAGCACTGATTTCCTTTAGGATGGATTGGTTGAATCTCCCTGCAGCCCAAAGGACTCTTAAGAGTCTTCTCTAACACCACAGTTCAAAAGGTTCAATTTGTTGGTGCTCAGCTTTCTTTATAGTCCAACTCTCCTATCAATGTATGACTACTGGAAAAACCATAGCTTTGATTAGATGGTTACTTTCTTTGATTACTTTTGGAAAAGTACTGTTGTTGCTTTTTAATATGCTCTCTGGGTTGGTTATAGCTTTTCTTCCAAAAGAAATTATCTTCATTACCTCCACCATAGTTTGTCTCAGGTCAAATATGAGGGAGGAAACACAGCCCCACTGGTCAAAAGAAATGTGGATTAAAGATTTACTGAGCATGGCCCCAGCCATCAGAACAATACCCAGTTTTTCCCACAGTCAGTCTCTCCCATCAGGAAGCTTTCATAAGTCTCTTATCCTTATCCATCAGAGGGCAGACAGAATGAAAACCACAATCACAGAAAACTAACCAAACTGACCACATGGACCACAGCCTTGTCTAGCTCAATGAAACTATGAGCCATGCTGAGTAGAGCATCCAAGATGAATGGGTCATGGTGGAGAGTTCTGACAAAAGTGATCCACTGGAGAAAGGAATGGCAGACCACTTTAGTATCCTTGCCTTGAGAACCCCATGAACAGCATGAAAAGGCAAAAAGATAGGACACTGAAAGATGAACTGCCCAGGTTTGTAGATGCCCAACATGGTACTGAAGAGTGGAGAAATAGCTTCAGAAAGAATGAAGAGACAGAACTAAAGCAAAAACAGCACCCAGTTGTGGATGTGACTGGTGATGGACGTAAAGTCCGATGCTCTAAAGAACACTACTGCATAAGAACCTGGAATGATAGTGAGAGAATCATTTCCTAGACAGATTGATAAGTCCAGGGGTCCCCAAGGAGAGAGGGGTCTGGAATTGTCAAGGAGGAAGAAAAGACAAACTTTTTTTCCCTCTACATTCCTTAGGATTATATAACAATAATGTATCCTGCTTGAGGAGAGTCTGGAAAAAAGCTTCTAGCTAATCCTGTTATCTTAAAATGTAAATTATTGGAGTAGTTCTAGTGAGGTCTTTACAACCTGCAGACATTCTTTTGATCCACTGTAATAGCCAATTAGAGAGTATATAACTCCATTGCTAACACTAGCAAGGGGGTACTCTTTCTGCCCCCTTCTGATGCCTATGTCAGAAGCTTTCTCTTTCTCCTTTATACTTTAATAAAACTTCATTACACAAAGACTCTGAGCGATCAAGCCTCGTTTCCGCCCCCGAATTGAATTAGTCTCCTCCAGAGGCCAAGAATCCCGGCGTCTTTTTGTGGTTCAGTAATAACCTTTCATCTTGGGGGCTCATCTGGGATTTCTCAGGACAAGATAAGGATGCTTGGAGCTCTAGTTCTTTGTTCTCCTAGGGAACACGTTTTCTACTGTACTTTGCTAGCTCCACGGTGTACTTGTGTGAATGAATGACAAACCTGCGTGAAGCAAGTGAGGAGCTCTGCTCTGTGGTTCCGCAGAGACCTCGTACAGCTTATAGCAGAAACTTGTTGGGGGTTTAATACTGACTGGCCAATGCCAATAGGCACCCATGTCTCCTGTGGGGGACCAACCAGAAGTGGGCAAAGCGTGTGGACTGAACTCTCCTTTCCTGGTCAAACTTGTCAGTCTCTTTGACCATTTCATAACTCCTCGGGAATTAGAGGTAGTAACCTAATCTGTCAGATCATAGACTGTCAAGGGTCTTGTGATCTATGCTGTTATGACTTAGGTCCCAAAGTTGGATTGGTAGTCAGGAAGCGCCTAGCCTCGCTAGGAATTGAAAGTTATGAAGCTAGATGGAGCTCTGGCTCCAAGAGCATCTCTGAGGTTAAAGGTTCCTCAGACTGGAACTACAATGGATTTGCCCCTCCCCCCTTGGCAACGCTGGCTCTTAGTGGACCAGAGGAGGCTCTTAAGTCGGTGAGGAATATCTTGGAAGGAATATCTCAGTTTTAAGTTTATATCGGTCTTACTGAGGCCAGGAATACACTCAGGGTCGTGCACAGGCACTCAGGTGACAAATGTTTCCCCTAGCAGTCCTAACCTGAGATGCATTCCAGAAGGTTACTCTGATCACACCCTGGGTGGCATCAGAGGCAAGCAAGGTTTAACGGTGAGGAGCTGGACATCAGTCAGGGATGCCATCAGGTCTACCCCTGGTGCATCCCCACACTGTCTTGGTGATAGAATCAGGAGGGACAAGTACTGCACCTGCGTCAGTAAGGGACAGACTGACTACGACCTGGAAAGAAAAGCTTTGGTGTAAAGTCTGTCTACACCCCCATCTAGAGCAGGGAGGGACGCCTCTGGTAGAAAGATGGTGCCGGTCGCTTTTTTTCTCTCTTACAAATGGGAGCTAACAATTCCAGCCTCACTCCTTTGAACTGTATCCTGAAAAACTGGGATAGATTTGATCCCCAGGGCTTAAAGAAGACACACCTGGTCTTCCTATATGATACTGCATGGCCACGGTACCCACTGGAGGACGGAGAATGGTGACCAGTTGGAGGGTCTCTTAAGTATAATACTGTTTTACAATTAGACGGATCATGTAGAAAACAAGGGAAATGGGTAGAAGTAGCATGTGTGTTGCCCATTTTCTCCCTGCGAAATATGTTAGACTTGTTGTGTCCTAAGGGTGTAGATTTGGGTGCGACACCTTCAGCTCCCTCCTGCCCTCCTACTTTAACCCCGTACCCCGGGCTCCCAACTGAGCAAACTGAAAGTCAGAGAACCCCGCAAGAAGGGTTGCCTTGGTCTCAATGGAAACCCAAACTGAGATTCCAACTGCTCAAGTAGAGGTCCAAAGAACTGTCACAGTACAACTTCAGACTACTCAGGTTTCAGTAGAAACTCAGACCATCGAAGTAAGAGGTGAGATGGCCGACAGGAGACAAAGAGATAAAGAAAAGCAGGTTTCTCCAATCTATCCCTGGGATCATATACACAGAGCAGCCAGAGACTGAGGAACAGCCACACAAGCTGTTGCCTCTTCATGAAGCACCCACTGGGAGAAATAATCAGTCTATGAGAGTTCATAAGCCTTTTTCTTATCAAGAAATACAAAGAACCAAGGAGGATCTGGGAGACTATTTAGAGGACCCAGAAAAATATATCTGAGCTTTTAAATGTGTTACTCTGCTTTATGACCTTACTTGGAAGGATGTGATGTATATCTTGGGACAAATGCTGACTCCCGACTCAAAGACTCAAGCTTTGGGGAAACGGTTGCTTATGGAGATGAGTGCTTGGTAATGAATCAGTAGGGAAGATGGAGGATGAGATAACCCCCCTCCCCACTGGAAATCAGACAGTCCCAATTACAGAACCAGACTGGGACTATAACACAGCTAAAGGAAGATGAGATCAGAGTCATTTTGTCAGATATATTCTTGAAGGACTCAGGCAGTCACGTGCTAAGTCTTTAAACTATGGCTAATTGGCAGACAGAACAGGAGGAGAAGGAAGCTCCCGGTGAATTCCTAAATAGACTGAGGGAAGCCCTTCACAGATTCACTGAGGTTGATCCCAAAATTGAAGAGGGAAAAGTGATCTTATAGGATAGACTTCTCACTCAGTCAGCTCCAGATATCTGCCATAAGCTATTAAAATGGGTATTTGGACCAAATCAGTCTTTAGATAATCTGTTACAAATGGCTCAGACAGTCTATTATGGTGGAGAATATGAGGAAAAGAAAGAAAGGCAGGGAAAGACAAAGGAACAGGTGGAAGCCTTCACAATAGCTATGAAAACCGTTCTTAAACAGCCTGAGAAAAATGCCCACAGGGACCCAGGTGAAAAGGGATGGGCTTGCTATTACTGTGGAAAGGAGGGGCACCTCAAGCAGGATTGCCCTCAGGCATCTAAGCCACCCCCAGCACGGCTCCGTGTCTGGTCTGCAAAGGGCCCCATTGGAAGAGAGACTGCCCCCCAGAGGCGTAGGTCTCAGGGGTCAGACTCTCAAGACAACCAAGACTGAATGTGCCTGGGGGTCCCCACACAAGCTCCCATCCTAATTACTCCTGAGGAACCCTGGGTATTAATAACTGTGGGAGGCCAATCCATTGCTTTCCTTTTAGATACCAGGGCAACTTACTCTGTGCTTACTGAAGCCCCTGGCTCACATTCTTCCTTATCCGTTTCCATAATGGGACTGTCTGGATGAGCCAAAAGGTATTACTTCAGTTATTCTTTATTATAACTGGGATTCTGTGCTATTTTCACACGAATTTCTGATCATGTCAGAATCTTCCTTACCCCTTTTGGGGAGGGATATACCGAGCAAAGTCCGTGCCTCTGTTTTCATGACTATGGAGCCCTCCCTTTCTCTCCCTTTAGTTGAACAAAATGTGAATCCTAGAGTGTGGGCTGATGGAAAATCTGCGGGTCGAGCACAAAATGCTCTTCCTGTAGTTGTCAAGCTCAGAGACCCGCACTTATTCCCACAGAAGAAGCAGCACCCACTGAAACCCGAGGCTGAGGAAGGGTTAAAACCCATCATTGGAAATTTAAAGGAGCAGGGACTGTTAGTTCCCTGTAACAGTCCATGCAACACTCCTATTTGGGGTAAAAAGAAATCAAACAGTAAATGGAGGCTAGTTCAAGATTTATGAATAATAAATGAGGCTGTGGTTCCTTTACACCCCGTGGTGCCTAATCCTTATACTCTATTGTCTGAAATTCCTGAACGAGCCAAATATTTTTCAGTAATCGATTTAAAAGATGCCTTCTATTCAGTGCCTTTGACAGAGGAAAGTCAATTTCTATTTGCCTTTGAAGACCCTACGCGGCCAGCTTCTCAGTTGACCTGGACAGTTTTGCCCCAGAGATTTCGTGACAGTCCTCACTTATTTGGACAAAGTGTGTCATGGGATCTACAAAGCTTTAATAGCTCTGAAGCAGTGGCGTTACAATATGTAGATGATATTTTGCTCTGTGCTGAGACAGAGGAAGCTTGTTTACAAGCCTCAGAAGATTTCTTAAACTTTCTGGCAGGCTCTGGTTACAAGTCATCAAGAGAAAAGGCTCAGCTTTGTCAAAAATCTGGTAGATAATCTGGGCCTAATCACATCAGAAGGGACTAGGGCCATAGATCCTGAGAGAATTAAACCTATACTAAATCATCCCCTATCTATGACTTTAAGACAATTGAGAGGAATTTTGCGAATCACAGTCTATTGTCGTATTTGGATTCCGGGTTATGGGGAACCTGCCCGGCCTTTATATAAACTTATAGTTGAAACTCAGCAGGCCCAAATTGACAAACTGGTTTGGTCTCCAGATACTCAAGAGGCTTTTAAGGTTCCTCAGACTGTTCTGCAAGCTCC
Organism: Hydropotes inermis; assembly: GCA_020226075.1. Taxonomy (NCBI): domain Eukaryota; kingdom Metazoa; phylum Chordata; class Mammalia; order Artiodactyla; family Cervidae; genus Hydropotes; species Hydropotes inermis. Next base: position 112,949,841 of record CM035270.1, on the reverse strand, counting down.
CGCTCTGAGCTTGCCCACAGGGTAAGAATTTAATTTGTTTGTCACTGAAACAAAAGGTGTGCCCTTAGTTTTGACACAACTCCGAGGGCCTCACCAGCAAACTATTGCTTTTCTAAGCAGAGAATTAGATGCAATTTCACGTGGGTGGCCTAAGAGTAATTGGGGCCGTGGCTTTATTAGCCCCTGAAGCTTTAAAAATAATTAATGGATGAAACCTTACTGTACTGACTTCTTATGATGTGAGTGAAATCTTGACTTCTAAGGTTAATATTTGGATGACAGACAGTAGACTTCTCAAATACCAGTCATTGTTATTAGAAGGACCAGTAACTAAGCTTAAAGTTTGTGGAAATTTAAATCCTGACACTTTCCTTCCTGAGAAGGAAAATGAAATGCCTGGTCACGATTGTTCCCAATCCCTAACTTTAAACTATGCAGCTCGGGAAGATCTAATGGATACCCCATTAGACAATCCTGGCATGGAAATATTTACAGATGGCAGTTCTTTTGTTCAGGATCAAAAGCGAAGGGCAGGTTACGCAGTGGTGACAGCTGAACAGGTTTCAGAAGCAAAATCCCTGCCCCAGGGAACCAGTGCCCAGGTAGTGGAGCCTGTGGCTCCTACCCGAGCTCTAGAGTTAAGCAAAGGGCAGCGGATGAATATTTACACTGATTCTAAGTATGCTTATGTGACTTTACATGCTCATGGTGCAATATGGAAACAAAGACAGTTTAAAACAGCAACAGGAGAACCTATTAAACATTTCAGAGAGATCGAGAGACTTTTTACTGCTATATATTGTCCTAAAGAAGTAGCTGTTATGTATTGCAAAGGACACAACAGGGATGGGAGTAAAGTAGCTGAAGGTAATCAGCTGGCTGCTGTCAAGCCACAAAAGTGACATTTTATGAAACCCCTTCACTACAGATGCCTTTGATCTGGACAGGTCCTGTGTAACAGGAAAAACCACAACATACTGAGGAAGAATTAGAAATATATGAGAAAAGAGGAGCAAAGATTACTGATAAAGGCTGATTACAGTCTGAGGATGGACGATTAATAATTCCTGAAAATGCTCAATGGAAAATTCTTAAGGGTTTACACCAGAGTTTTCATTTGGGTGCAGAGAGTACTTACCAGATGGCTTCTCGTTTGTTTGAAGGTAAAAATGGAATGAAAACTTTAAAGAGCATTATCAAAAGATGTGAGGTTTGTCAGAAAAATAACCCAAAGACTGAAAAGCTAGCAAATCTGGATTACAACGAAGTGGAAAGTATCCTGGAGACGACTGGGAAAGTGATTTTACTCATATGGCAAATGCTAATGGGTATTCTTGCTTACAAGTTTGGGTGATTACTTTTATTGGATGGATTGAGGCTTTTCCCTGTTGGAGTGAACAGGCTAAGGAGGTTATAAAGATTTTAATCCATGAAATTATCCCCAGGTTTGGGCTGCCATGGAGCCTTCAGTGTGACAATGTCTCCGCCTTTAAAGCTGCTGTAACTCAGGGGGTGTCTAAAGCTCAAGCAACAGAATATCAGTTACACTGTTCCTGGAGACCCCAATCCTCAGGAAGGGTTGAAAAAGCTAATGACATTATCAAAAGGCATCTGCACAAATTAACTCAAGAAATGCAGGACAATTAGATTAAAGTCCTACCTATAGTTTAATGAGAGCTCGAACTGCCCCAAAAAAGGAGGGACTGTCCTCCTTTGAATGTATTTATGGAAGGCCTTTCTTGTGCACAGACATTGTTATAGACCCTGAAGCCTTCAGTTCAGTTCAGTCACTCAGTCGTGTCCGACTCTTTGCAACCCCATGAATCGCAGCACGCCAGGGCTCCCTGTCCATCACAAACTCCCGGAATTTACTCAGACTCTTGCCCATCAAGTCGGTGATGCCATCCAGCCATCTCATCCTCTGTCGTCCCCTTCTCCCCCTGCCCCCAATCCCTGCCAGCATCAGGACCTTTTCCAATCAGTCAACTCTTCACATGAGGTGGTCAAAGTATTGGAGTTTCAGGTTCAGCATCAGTCCTTCCAATGAACTCCCAGGACTGATCGCCTTTAGGATGGACTTGTTGGATCTCCTTGCAGTCCAAGGGACTCTCAAGAGTCTTCAACACCACAATTCAAAAGCATCAATTCTTCTGCACTCAGCTTTCTTCACAGTCCAACTCTCACATCCATACATGACCACTGGAAAAACCATAGCCTTGACCGGATGGACTTTTGTTGGCAATTAAGTCTCTGCTTTTTAATATGCTATCTGGGTTGGTCATAACTTTCCTTCCAAGGAGTAAGTGTCTTTTAATTTCATGACTGCAGTCACCATCTGCAGTGATTTTGGAGCCCAAAAAAGTAAAGTTTGACACTGTTTCCACTGTCTCCCCATCTATTTCCCATGAGGTGATGGGACCAGATGCCATGATCTTAGTTTTCTGAATGTTAAGCTTTAAGCCAACCTTTTCAGTCTCCTCTTTAGAATTAACTAATTATGTAGCTCAGCTCTCAGCTTTTCAACAGGCATTAACAGAACTCCAGGAGATGACTCTTGACCCAGCCTCTGAGTCAAGCAAGATTCTGTTTAATTCAGGAACCAAGGTCCTCATAAAAATATTGGGGTCTGGGGGCCCACCCCTTTAGCCCCTCTGGGAAGGCCCTTACCAGGTTATTCCTTCTTCTCCCACAGCTGTCAAAGTGCCAGGAATTGATTCATGGGTACATCACACTCGAGTTAAGAGATGGCACCCTGACCAGAACTAAGTAACTTCATTTTATGTCTTTACTTTCTATGCTCTGACTTTGTACTTTTCAGATGGGCCTGATAATCTATGTGAGCCTACTTCTGCTGACTCCAAAAAATCCTGAGTCTGCAGTGTGATCCTCAAGACAATGCCTTCTTGTCCTGGGCTCACTCCTACACTATATTCCACAATCAGTCTAATTGCTGGTCTGTGAAGCACTCCCCTCTTTCTCCAAGTCTGCAAATACCTTCAACAACAATCAGATGTGATGCCTCTTCTTAAACTGATGACATCTAACAGTCAATCCTCAGATGGACTGATGTAGCTATGGACATAATGTGACTTTTTATTTTGATTTTAACTTGGTTTAATGACTATTTTGCCTTACATCTGTAACTGTATAATGGGGTTTTCTAACCGTCTAAATGCTTTTAAGTTGCAAATGGTTATCTGAGCTCTTACGAGTGCCACAGTCTCCTCTAGCTATTACTTGGGGCTCCTGGGTCAGAGACCCTCAGTATGAGGGTTAGGAGAATATGCTGCCTTAACAATTTAGGGACCACACCCCTAAACAGCAGGAAGTAGTTACAAATGAAAATGATGCCCCTTTCCCTTGGCAACATTATTCTCCTAAAAGAAAAGGGAAGAATGAGAGAGTCAATTCCTAGGCAGGTTGATAGGAAGTCTAGGTGTCCCCATGGAGAGAGGGGTCTGGAATTCTCTAGGAGGAAGAAAGGACAAACTTTTTTTTTCCCCTCTACATTCCTTAGGATTAGATAACAATAATGAATCCTGTTTGAGGACAGTCTCTGGAAAAAACTTTCTGGCTAATCCTGTTATCTTAAAATGTAAATTATGGGAGTAGGTCTAGTGAGGTCTTTACAACCTCCAGACATTCTTTTGATTCACTCTAATAACTAATTAGAGAGTATATAACTCCATTGCTAACACTAGCAGGGGGGCACTCTTTCTGCCCCCTTCTGATGCCTATGCCAGAAGCTTTCTCTATCTCCTTTATACTTTAATAAAACTTTATTACACAAAAGCCCTGAGCAATCAAGCCTCATCTCTGGCTCTGATTGAATTCTTCTCCTCCGGAGGCCAAGAATCCTGGTGTCTTTTCATGGTTCAGCAACAACCTTTCAATAGGTCAAGAATCAAGGTAAATTAGATGCAGTCAAACAGGAGATGGCCAGAGTGAACATCAATATTTTAGGAATCAGTGAAATAAAATGGACTGGAATTGGCAAATTTAATTCAGATGCTCATTATATTCACTACTATGGGCAAGAATCCCTTAAAAGTAATGGAGTAGTCCTCATAGTCAACAAAAGAGTCCAAAATGCAGTAATTGGGTACAGTCTCAAAAATGTCAGAATGATCTCTATTTATTTGAGGCAAACCTTTCAATATCACAAATCCAAGTCTATGCTGAAGAAACTGAAGTTGAATGGTTCTATTAAGACCTACAAGCCCTTCTAGAACTACCATCCCTAAAAAGATGTCCTTTTCATAATAGGGGGCTGGAATGCGAAAGCAGGAAGTCAAGAGATACTTGGGGTAACAGGCAAATTTGGTCCTGTAGAACAGAATGAAGGAGGGCAAAGGCTAATGGAGTTTTTCCAAGAGAACACAGTGGTCATAGAAAGCTGTTGTTCTCTTCCAACAACACAAGAGAAAATTACACATGGACATCACCAGATGATCAACACCAAATCAGACTGATTATAACCTTTGCAGCCAAAGATGGAGAATCTCTATACAGTCAGCAAAAACAAGACTGGGGCTTACTGTGGCTCAGATCATGAACTTTTCATTGCCAAATTCAGACTTAAATTGAAAAAAGTAGGGAAAACCACGAGACCATTCAGGCATGAACTAAATCAAATCCCTTACAATGTATAGTGGATATAATGGTCATCTGATTTAAATTCACCTATTCCAGCCCCTTTTAGTTCACTGATTCCTAAAATGTTGATGTTCACTTTGGCCATCTCCTGTTTGACCACTTCTAATTGACCTTGACTCATCGACCTGTTCCAGGTTCTTGTGCAATATTGTTCTTTACAGCATGGGGCTTAACTTCCTTCACCAGTCACACACACAACTGGGCAGTGTTTTTGCTTTGGTTCCGTCTCTTCATTCTTTCTGAAGTTATTTCTACACTCTTCAGTAGCATATTGGGCATCTACAAACCTGGGAAATTCATCTTTCAATGTCCTATCTTTTTGTCTTTTTATACTGTTCATGGGATTCTCAAGGCAAGGACACTGAAGTGGTTTGCCATTCCCTTCCCCAGTGGACCATGTTTTGTCAGAACTCTCCACCATGACCCATCCATCTTGGATGGCCCTACATGGCATGATTCATAGTTTCATGAGCTAGACAAGGCTGAGGTCCATGTGGTCAGTTCGATTAGTTTTCTGTGACTGTGGTTTTCATTCTCTCTACCCTCTGATGAATAAGGATAAGAGACTTATGAAAACTTCCTGATGGGAAAGACTGACTGTGGGGGAAACTGGGTATTGTTCTGATGGCTGGGGCCATGCTCATTAAATCTTTGATCCAATTTTCTTTTGATTGGCAGGGTTGTGTTCCCTCCCTGTTATTTGACCTGAGACAAACTATGGTGGAGGTAATAAAGATCATTTCTTTTGGAAGAAAACCTATGACCAATCCAGAGAACATATTAAAAAACAGAGACAGTACTTTTCCAAAAGTAATCAAAGAAAGTAACCATCTAATCAGAGCCATGGTTTTTCCAGTAGTCATGTACGGATAGGAGAGTTGGACTATGAAGAAAGCTGAACATTGAAGAATGATGCTTTTGAACCATGGTGTTGGAGAAGACTCTTGAGAGTTCTTTGGATTGCAAGGAGATCAAACCAGTCAATCCTCAAGGAAATCAATCATGAATATTCATTTGGAGGACTAATGCTGAAGCTCAAACTCCAATACTTTGGCCACTGGATGCAAAGAAATGACTCATTTGAAAAGATTCTGATGCTGGGAAAAAAATTGAAGACAGGAGGAGAAGGGGACGACCATGGATGAGATGGTTGGATGTCATCATAGACTTGACAGACATGTTTTTGAGCAACCTTCGGAAATTGGTGATGGACAGGGAAGCCTGGCATGCTGCATTCCATGGAAACACAAAGAGTCAGACATGACTGAGTGACTGAACTGACTGACCCCATAGAGGTTAAATGGCCCTTTGCTTTTATATTGTTAAAGCAATTTCACATCCATTGTTACAGTCAATATAATATCATCAACTGTGATACATAAAAATGACTAAGAAAAGTAATGTAACTTATTCATATATAATGAGCTAATATATAATTGTCCATATATGGTATATATAATAATATATAGCTAATGTATAATATAACATACAGGTTTACAGGTTTTCCCTGGTTACTCAGATGGTAAAAAATCTGTGTGCATTGAAGACCCTGGCCAATCCCCTGGAGGTGGAAACGACTAGCCACTTTAATATTCTTGCCTGGAGAATTCCATAAACAGGGGAGCCTGGCGGTCTACAATCCATGGGGTCAGAAAGAGTAGAAAACAACTGACTAACACACACACACACACACACTTGTATATATATATATACTATATTACATTTTATTTGTTAATGTCTTTGTGATTCCATGGCCAGAATACTGGAGTGGTTAGCCCATGCCTTTCTCCAGGTGATCTTTCCAACTCAGTATTCAAACTTAGGTCTCCAGGATTGTGGGTGGATTCTTTACCTCTGAGCTACCAGGGAAGAACATACATACATATATATACATATACACACTTCAATATTTCTGGTTTGGAACTTCGTTTTTTTCTCAATTTGTTTCTTTACTTATAAAAAGGAGATCATAGCAGTTTCCACCTCTTTGGATTGTTACAGAGATTAATCTCATTACCAATATGTTTTGTATTTCTTTAATTTTTTTATTAGAATGAATGCTTGTGAATCAATATACCTTGTTGAATTAGGTAAAATTAAGCCCCAATATGGAAGAATATTCCAAATGTTTCAGTTCAGTTCAGTTGGTCAGTCATGTCTGACTCTTTGCCACCCCAGTGCAATTGCAGCATGCCAGGCCTCCCTGTCCATCACAAACACCCGGAATTTACTCAGACTCTTGCCCATTGAGTCAGTGATGCCATCCAGCCATCTCATTCTCTGTTGTCCCCTTCTCCTCCTGCCCCCAAAGCTTCCCAGAATTAGGGTCTTTTCCAACAAGTCAACTCTTCACATGAGGTGGCCAAAGTATTGG
>CM035270.1:112902681-112922811 GCA_020226075.1 Hydropotes inermis | reverse complement strand
GGATGCTGGAGAGAATGTGGAAAAAAGGATACCCTCTTGCACTACTGGTGGGAATGTAGATTGATAGGCCACTGTGGAGAACAGTGTGGAGATTTCTTAAAAATGTAAGAATAAAGCTAATATATGACTTAGCAACCCCACTTCTTGGCATATATCCTGAGAAAACCACAATTTTAAAAGACACATGTTCCCCAGTGTCCATTGCATCAATATTGACAGGAGCCAGAATAAGATATGAATGTAAAAAAAAAAAAAAAACCTTGTGGTCCATATATGCAATGGAATATTGCTCAGAGATTAAAAAAAAAAAAGAACAGATTTTGGCCTAGTGAAGCAAAGGAAGCTTGAGTCTGTTATGCAGAGTGAAATAAGTCAAAAAGGAGAAAGACAGATATCATATATTAACACACATATATAGAATCTAGAATCATGGTGCTGATGAAACTCTTTTCAGGGTACCAGTATCGACACAGACACAGAGAATAGACATGTCGACACAGCAGAGGAAGGAGGGGGTGGGATGAATTGAGAGAGTAGCATTGAAACATAAGCATTCCCATGTATAAAACAAATGGTCAGTGGGAATTTGGTATATAATGTAGGGAGCTCAACCCAGTCTCTGTGACAAGCTAGAAGGACAGGAAGGGGTGGTGGGTAGGAGGGAGATTCAGGAGGGAAGGTGCACATACATACACTCAGGTATGGAAGTATCTGGTGGTGAAAGTAAAGTTTGATGCTGTGAAGAGCAGTACCGCACAGGAGCCTGGGGTAGTGGGTCTGTAAATCAGGGTGAATTGGACGTGGTCAAACAGAAGATGCCAAGAGTGAGCGTGAACATTTTAGGAACCAGTGAACTAAAATGGACAGGAGTGGACAAACTTAAATCAGATGACCATTATATCTATTAGTGTGGGCAAGAACACCTTTGAAGAAACAGAATGGCCAATTAAAAATATATATATATATATATGCTTCATTAACTATGCTAAAGCCTTAGACTGTGTAGAGCATAAAAAGCTATTAAAACTTCTCAAAGAGATGGGAATACTAGACCACTTTACTTGTCTCATAAGAAACCTGTATTCAAGACAAGAACTAATAGTTGGAATCAGACATGGAACAATAAACTGGTTCAAAATTGGGAAAAGGGGTGTGTTAAGGCTGTATATTGTCACCCTGTTTATTTAACAGAGTACATCATGTGAAATGCCCAGATGGATGGATCACAAGATGGAATTAATCTTGCCAGGATAAATATTAATAAACTCAGATATACACATGATACCACACTAATGACAGAAGGCAAAGAGGAACCAAAGAGCCTCTTATGAGGGTAAAAGAAAAGAGTGAAAAAGCTGGCTCATAACTCAACATTCAAAAAATGTAGATTGTGGCATCCAGTCCCATCACTTCATGGCAAATAGATGGAAAGAAATTGGAAAGAGTGACAGATTTTACTTTCTTGGGCTCCCAAGTCATGTGGACTGTGACTTAAGCCATGAAATTAAAAGACAAACTTAGACAGCATATTAGAAAACAGAGACATCACTACACCAACAAAGGACCATATATTCAAAGCTATGGTGTTCCTTCTAGTCTTGTACAGATGTGAGAGTTGTATCATAAAGAAAACTGAGCACCAAAGAATTGATGCTTTTGAACGGTGGTGCTGGAGAAGACTCTTGAGAGTCCCATGGACAGCAAGAAGATCAAACCAGTCAATCCTAAAAGAACTCAACCCTGAATATTCATTGGAAGGACTGATGCTGAAGATGAAGTTTCATCACTTTGACCACCTGATGAGAAGAAACGACTCATTTGGATAAGACCCTGACGCTGGGAAAGATTGAAGGTAGGAGGAAAAGGGGGCGACAGATGATGAGATGGTTGAATGGCATCATGGGCTCGATGTCCATGAGTTTGAGCAAACTTTGGGACATAGTAAAGGACAGGGAAACCTGGCATGCTGCACTCCATAGGTCACAAAGAGTGAGAAAGTACTTACCGACTGAACAACAATTACAACAACAACATGGATGATTCATGTTGATGTATGGCAGAAGCCAATTAAACATTGCAAAGCAATTATCCTACAATTAAAAAATAAATAAAAAGTAAAAAATAAATAAATAAATAAAAAGTCATTGCAGCAATATAAAGTGCACTGTTCATTAATAGGCTTGGGGTCAGGTAGACCTGGGCTTCTCCCTTGGCTCAGAGATTAAAAAAAAAAAAAAATCCACCTGCAATGTGGGAGTTGCAGGAGACTTGGGTTCAATCTCTGCATTGGGAAGATCCCCTAAAGGGAACATGGCAACCCATTCCAGTATTCTTGCCTGAAGAATTCCATGGGCAGAGGAGCCTGGCAGACTCAGTCCATAGGGTTGCAAAGAGTTGGACATCACAGAAGTGACTTAGCATGCACACATGCAGGTAGACCTGGGTGACTACTGTCTCTGAGTCTTAGCAATTTGCTTTAATTATATGCATCCTCTCTCTTCAAATATCTAAGAAATGAGTGTTATTTGCACTCCACAAATAAGTAATACTCCTTCAGTTAACACATGTGAAGTTTGAGCAGGGCATATGGCATAACAGGAACTCATGGCTGGCATTCTTTGTCTTATCTACATTTTCTTCCGATATTTCTCTTTACTTGGATACTTTCACCCAGTTTGTTTGGACCTCTCTCTGTTCTCCAAACATACACTAAAATCTCATTCATATGACTTTATTTCTGTATCTCTAGTTATAATGCCCTCACCCTTATGTTTTGATATCCTTGTATTACATATAATTCACACTCATTTTCTTATTCAAAAGATGTTGTAGATCTATCAATAGACCAGTATTTCTGATCCCTGTCCTGCTTTTTGTTGCTATCAACTGTGTATTCACTCTATTTCAAATAATTCTATACTCCATCCTAGTGTTTCTTCTTATGAACTGTTTTTCCAGTTTGACTAAGACAGAAACTTATATGTTATATCTTTATTTTTGTATATGTCTCTTTTTTAGCAATGTGCCCATGCAAATTAAGAGATTAATAAACAGTTATTGAATTAAATCTAAAGACTATCCTCTTATTCAACTATGTCTGCAATTTTTGTACATCTTGGAATTTTACTTGGGTCATTAATAATCATGCATTAACAAGAAAATAAGTAATGTCAGAAAGACCCTGATGCTGGGAAATACTGAAGGCAGGAGGAGAAGGGGATGACAGAGGATGAGATGGTTGAATGGCATCACTGACTCAATGACTATGAGTTTGAGCAAACTCCGGGAGATGGTTAAGGACAGGGAAGCCTGGCATGCTGCAGTCCACAGGGTTGCAAAGAGTTGGACACGACTGAGTAGCTGAACAAAAATGTCAGAAAGACTAAAATTTTAACAGAAATTCCCATGTGTTTATGGGAGGGAATGGAATCTAGCAAGCTCATAACCCCGTGTAATGTTGTTTCTCTCTCTCTGCCTTCTATGGCCACTTCTTAGGTCTCATTTCTGACACCTCCTTAGGCATGAATTAAAATTTGTGTTTTGTTTTGTTTTTTCTTCCCCCTGTTAATCTGTCTTGTGTCACAGCCAATGACAAAAACTCAAGACATAGAGAGGAAATCCAATCTTCTGTCACGAGAAAACAAACAACCAATGTTTTTCTTTTATTATAATTTGTTTTGTTTTCTCAAGGGTCTACAAGATTTTATTGGCAAAAATGTGACAATATTATATACTAAACCCACCAAGTAAATATTTAACTAATATTAGTCACCTATTTATTGGATGTTCTTTCTAGAATTCACTTTCCAGGCTGTAGCACTATGCTTAACATCTTTGAAAACACCTGCCAAATAGATGCATGGCATGCAAATCTAAAAACAGGTTGCTTAAAACACATTAATGTTTGTAAATTAAATTCTATCCATTTATATAGCAATTTGTTTAATTTAAAAACCCACTATTATAAAAATTCATTAGAGAAATTCCTTCAATAACTAATGAACACTAATTTTAAAAGGCACACTTTTGAAGGCCCCTATTGCCATAAAGTACCAGACTAGAGGCAATCCAAAGGAAAGATTGGAGGCCAAAACTAGCTGTGAATGGTGGAGTTCTATGTGAATTCCAATTCAGTCACCATCTTCTTATCCCTCACCATTCTCTTCATCCTTGTAGCTATTTCTAGACATCCACTGAGAGGGTTAGTTTAGACAATTCTAGAGTATTCTAGTGTCTTCAACAGCAGAGAGAGCACTATGTTTATGGTTTCTCATCACCTAGAGATTTCTAAAAATTTGTTATTTTGTTGGGAGAATATCCCCCTGTCTAACTAATTGCACATCCATCATCTTATATATTTCTCTCTTTTTATTTGGTGAAAACATTTAAGTTTTGCTCTTAGCAAATTTTACCATACTTTATGTTTAATCCTTAGATCTTATTCATTTTATAGCTGAAATTTTATCATCTTTTAACAACTTCTCTCTGTTTCTTACATCACCCACTGACAACCACTTCTTTAACTTATGCATATATGAGTTTAATTTTTTTTTCCCAAATAACACATATAAGTGATACATTCCAGTATTGGGGTTACCAGACATTTGGTTCTGTCCAAATTGAACAGAAGACATCTGGCCCACACTAAAAGATCCTTGAAATTTGGTTCTATCAAAAATGTCCATGAATAATTTGGTCCATGGCAAATGGTTTTGGACAGGACTGAATATTGAGGACTCTTTGGCCTGGACCAAATACAGTAAGCCCTCTACATATAAACCATCAAGTTGTGACCTTTCAAAGATGTGAACATGTGTTTGCATGTCCAGTTATGTAAAGCATGACTGAAATTGCAGCTTGTCTTCCATCTGTGATTGCTAATGACCCTTCGGCTGTACTATCTCCCAGCCCCTCTCCCTCCTCCAAACAGTAACTCTTCTTGCCTGTTCGCTAGATGCCAGCCCCTGTGAACCAGTTGTCATACTGTCCTACTGCACTTTTCAAGGTACTGTAAGTTTAAAAGTGCTTTCTTTTGTTGTTGTTGTGTGTGTTTTATGTGTTATTTGTACAAAAAGTATTTCAAACCTATTATACTATAGTACCATATAGCTGATTGTGTTACTTGGGTACCTCAGCTAACTTTTTGACTGTATGAACAAAGTTAGACTTAAACATGTACTCTCAGAATGGAACTCATTTGCACATAGGGGACTTACTGTAGCTATCTTATGGATATTTGGGGCAGAGCAAAATGTCTGCAAGGAGCATTTTCCTTTTTCTTTCTGACCTATTTTATTTAGCATAATGTCCTCAATGTCTGTCCATGTTGTCACAAATAGCAGGCTTTCTTTTTTCTCACAGATGAATAATATTTCACTATATATATGTGCACAAATTTACTCTTTTATTAAGCGATGGTCAACACAGATTTTCTCCATTAGTTAGTTATTATGAATAATACTGTACAAAGTTATCATCATTTCAAAGTAATATTTCTTTCTCTGAACTAAATTATCAGTTTCACAAAGCACTTTGAATTTATTAAACACCTATTAGATGAGTGCTTCACTTGAAAATACACAGAGCAATTTTATTTTACTTCACAGAACTTATTGTACATGTTACAGCATCACCAACTCAATGGCCATGAGTTTGAGCAAGCTCTGGGAGTTAGTGATGGACAGGGAAGCCTGGCATGCTGCAGTCCATGGGGTTGCAGAGCCAGACACGACTGAGCAACTGAACTGAAACTTTACTATAAAATATGGTATAATTTGAAAAGGGATCAGTCACAGGGAAAACAGGACTAGGAGATAAATATATCAGAGAAGAATAGAGAATTTTTCTTAGATGTGGGGGCTCCATATTCCTGTCCAGTTCATATATGCACCAGTAGTACTTAGAATGTTTTCACATGCAAATGGTCCTGAGGGAGTGGCAGATGTATTACGGTAACCAGGAAGCCAAGATCTTATGTCAATGAGATATGTTTATGATGTATTGGCTTTATATCTTATATGTGGCTCTAGAAGATGCTTTTGCTTTTAGGCTTATAGGAAGTTGAAGTTCCTTGCCCAGAGATGTTGGGCCATGTGACTTGTTAGAGACTGCAGTCAGGATCTTGAATGGAAACGGTAATTTTCTCTCTGTAGTTAACTGTGCATTAGCCTGAAAGCCTGGAAAGCAGGAATGTTCCTTGGCTTCACTTTTTTTCAGAAGGAAGGAAGACACTTGAGAGCTCCTGCTTCCTCTCCCCAGTATCCCGGCCCACGCACTGAATATCCTCAGGGTCGGCCAACAGCACCCTACTCCACATACACAAGCTCTTTCTAACTGGATTCTCAAGTATTGTTAGCATTTTATGTTCTCCAAATTCCTTAACTTTCATTACAATGTTTATGGTAAATGTATAGCATGTATTATGATTTAATTTCATTCACCACAACTACACCTAAATCTTAAGAATGGCAGGACACAATATACTTTGATAAAGGTATTTATTTTCTTCCAACTGCAAAAATTTTGCTATTGTGTTCAGACTTTGTTGAAACTTCTTTCTTTTCTTACAATTAGTTATTTTCTAAGCTGCTTCTTATTCTGCATGCAAATATTTCTTATACATTACAACCATCATGTTTAAAACTATACTCACCATATTTTACTTAAGTCTTCAGACCTTATACTTCTTATGGCTGAAAATATGTATGCTTTTACTAATCTCTTACTTACCTCCCCTCGCCCTACCCACAACCAACCCTGGGCAACTGCTTTTCTACTTTCTGCTTTTATGGGTTTGACTTTCCTTTTGCTGTTGTTGCTGTTTTTCTTAGATTCCACATATAAATTATATTTAAAGTTAATTATAAAAAACATAAAGAGCCTAGAGCCTGTTCCTTAAAATCTTCTATCTTTCTCTATCTGAGCTTTCCTTGTAGCTCAGTTGGTAAGGAATCTACCTGCAATGCGGTGACACTGCTTTAATTCCTGGGTCAGAAAGATTCACTGGAGAAGGGATAGGCTAACCACTCCAGTATTCTTGGGCTTCTTTTGTGGTTCAGCTGGTAAAGAATCTGCCTGCAATGTGGGAGACCTGGATTCAATCCCTGGGTTGGGAAGTTCCCCTCAGGAAGGGAATGGCTACCCAATCCAGTATTCTGGACTGGAGGATTCCATTGCCTGTATAGTCCATGGAGTCACAAAAAGTCGGACATGACTGCACGACTTTCATTTTCACTCTCAAGGTTTCTATCTGGGGTTCCCTGCTGGCTCAGATGGTAAAGAATGTGATGGCCATTCAAAAGACTTGGATCAATCCCCAAGTCTGGAAGATACCCTGGAAAAGGGAATGGCAACCCACTCCAGTATTCTTGCCTGGACCACTCCATAAACAGAGGAATTCATGGGGGCCACAAAAATTCAGACACAATTGAGTGACTAACAATTATTTTTCACTTAGGTTTCTATTTAATCCTGTTAAAACAATAATTCACTTCTATCTTCTGTTAAATTTCACCTTCCATTAAAATGGTAAATTGCATTCTCTGAATAAAGTAAAATACTTTGGCAAACATGCACAGTGAGCATTAATTAAAAACTAGAAATTTCTATACTTATATTTTAAAATCCATTTTATGACGAAAACAGATAGTACACACTGGGTTGACCCAGAGAGGTAGGATGTGGAGGAAGGCGGGAGAGGGGTTCAGGATGGGGAACACAAGCACATCCATGGAGAATTCAAGTCAATGTATGTCAAAACCAATACAATGTTGTAAGGTAAAATGAATTAATTAATTAATTAAAAATAATGAAAAAAAAGAAAACAGATTGCACATATTATATGATTTTGTTTAATTAAAGTTCATTATGTATATCATCTTGATGAGCCCTCATAACAAGTGAATAACATAAAAATTATTATTATTATTATTTTCAGTCCCATTTTACAGACAAACATTGAGACCCAGGATTTCATCTATCTTTCCTAAAGCTACAGGGCTGTAAAATCATAGAGCCAGGATTTGGAATAATGAAGTCTGAGTCCAGAGATTCTTCTGTTAGTTGTTATAGTCTGCCACCCATCTTGAAGCTAATGTAAGTGCAGTTCATGAAAGCTGCATCAATTCCTAATGTTTCCTGAGTATTAACCCAAGTTGCAGGTATTTGAAATAAAGGATAAAGTGGATTAGAAGTATTTATTACTAGCTTAGAAGACTTATATAAGAGGTTTAAAACTTTTCTTATGGTATTTCTTAGCAGAACAATGTCAAATATTTGTTTACTTCTCTAATCTTTATATTTATAATATGTACACTTTAAACACACAGACCTAATTTTGTACTATTTTTGTGAGATAGAGGGATGACAACAAAAAGCACTGGGAACATATCAGGCATTCTATTGCTTAAAATGAAATGACACTTAGAATTTCCATAGTTTCTCATTTAGGTAAATCACTTTTGAATTTGGATGCTAACTGCAATGGTATAATTGGATGGTATTGTATCTCAGGAAATTAAAAGAATCATGCATAGTTTTCAGTTTCAGCTTGACTACAAGTACTTTGAGTGACAGAGGATGAGACAGTTGGATGACATCACCAACTCAATGGACAGATATGCCTGCTTGTGTGCATGCCAAGTCACTTCAGCTGTGTCCAGATCTTTGCAACCGTATGGACTATAGCCTGCCAGGCTCCTCTGTCCATGGGATTCTCCAGTCAAGAACACTGAAGTGGGTTACCATTCCGTTCTCCAGGGGATCTTCCAGACCCAGGGATTGAACCCACGTCTCTTATGTCTCCTGCATTGGCAAGCTAGTTCTTTACCACTGGTGACCCCTGGGGAGCCCCAGTGGACATGAGTTTGAACAAACTCTGGGAGATAGTAAAGGACAGGGAAGCCCAGTGTGCTGCAGTCACAAAGAGTTGGACTTGGTGACTGAACAACTTTGAGCCCTATAAACCTTCTAAGTATTTTTTTTTCATGTTTAACTTCTATACAATCTATTCCATTAACTTACTTCACATTTCCAGCAAGCTATTAGCTTGTTTTATTTTCTTTTATAACTACTACCTTCATTCATTCATTCCTCTGAAATGCAAATAATCTTAAACCCTTGTATAGTGGTGCGTGTGTTTGTGCGTGTCCATGCTGGTGTTATGGAGGTGTAGATAAAATTAGTTTTATGAGGGAATCACACACACACACACACACACACACACACACATCTCCTTCCTCAAGCATGACATGTAAACACTGAACTTCGTAATTTCCTAGAAATTAAAATAAATGAGAATAAGAAAACTCATTTCATTTTACTAAATTTATTTCAAAATAAACTTTACAAGGAGACATGGGTTAGAATTGATAGATTTGGAGGACTAGCCCCAAGTCTAGGACCAAATAAGATTGTGACTACAATAGTGATTACTGCAGTGTTTTTGTAATGATCTTCTGGGTTGATGAACTCATGAAGGTGCTGGGATCATTGCAGCTGGAAAGGTCATAGAAGTTTCACACCCTCTCTCTACAAGATCCCTAAATATCTCTTTTACCTGGCACTTCTAGACTTCCATATACTATTCTTCTATCAAATTTATTTGAGGAGAGCTGCCCAGATGGGAGTAAAAGGATCCTCAAAAATTCACCTCCTCTCATCAAAAACACCAAAATCATGAGTAATTGCAGAACAAACTGGAACCTATCATAAATCACGTCTCAGCACCAAGACCGGGCCCCACCCAACAGCCTATAGACTCATTTGCTGGGACACCTTAGGCCGAACAACAAACTGAGTGTAAGACACAGCAGACAAGCTGTCTAAAGACTTTATGAGCCCACAGCCACCTCTAGACTTGTTCTCTAGACATAGATCTGCACATCAGAAGTCCAAGTCCTACTTCGACCCACCAGTCATCAGGCACCTGCTCCTCCCACAAGGAAACCTGCAGGAGCCTCTAGACCAGGCTCACGCAGTCTGGTGTAACAGTCTAACAGTCCTGAGACCACTGGCTTCCAGTCCTTGGTTAATGAGATGAGAGTCCACTGTTGGGACACAGAGGACATCTTCTACAGAGGACCACTCTTCCAAGGTTGAGAATCCTCACTAACCTACTACATATAAAAATATAACCAGAAATTTAGACAAGATGAGGTGATGGAGGAATATGGTTCCGACGAAAGCACAAGATAAAAGCTCAGAAGAACAACAAAGTGATGTGGAAATAAGAAACCCACCAACAAAAGAGATCAGAGTAGTGACAGTAAAGATAAAGAACCTGGGAGGAAAATGAATGTACAGAGTGGGAAATAATAAATTTTTAACAGACAATTATAAAATATGAAGACCAGTCAAGCAGAATTAAAGAATGCAATAATGGAAATGAAAAATACACTAGAAGCATAAAGACTAAACTGAATGAGACAAAAGAATGAACCAGTGGGTTAGAAGAAAGAGAGGTAGAAATCACTGCAGTCAAACAGAAAACAAACAAGCAAAAAATAATGAAAAGAGATGAGTACAGTTTAAGAGTCCTCTGAGACAATACCAAGAATGCTAATATTCACATTATAGGGGTCCCAGGACAAGAAGAGTGAAGGAAATGGCCTGAGAAAATATCTGACATTAAAATGCTCTTTTTATTGAAATCACCATTCTACTGATAGCTTTCTGAGCCTAAGTTTGTGATATGAACAATGGAGAATGATACTTAATGTTCAAAGAAAATTTATAAATAATGTAATACTTGTCATTTACCTTTAGAGGTTAAATGGCTTATTGTTTTTCATTCTAAAGTAGCTTCATACCATAGTGTTATGCTGTGCACAAATTTGTAAATATTTAATTAAAAAAATAGAATTTAGTTATATGTAATGAGCTTCTCAGATGGCTCAGTGGTAAAGAATCTGCCTGCCAATGCAAGAGATGTTGGTTCATTCCTGGTGGGGAGGATACCCTGGAGAAGGAAATGGCAATCCACTCCAGTATTCTTGCCTGGAAAATCCCATGGACAGAGGAGCCTGGCAGGCTACAGTTCATGGGATTGCAAGAGTCAGACATGACTTAGCAACTAAACCACCACTATGCATAATAAAATGGTGTGTGCATATCTATCTATCTATCTGTCTATTTATACTATTGTATATATAACTAATGTATATATGCCAATTTTTAATAAAATAACATGTATGTGTATATAGACAGAAAGATGGATATATAGTCACTCACAGTCCCTGTCTCAATAAATGGTAACTGATATAATCATCCCACCTTTCTATCATCATTGCCTGGCCATAGATTACAGCAGTTAATAACATGATCTGGAAAAAAAAACAAAAACAAAAAACTTGGTCTGAGAGGTCAGTTAGATTCCAGTTACAGGTTTTTCATTATATTTCTGTTTTGGGACATAGTCCTTTCTATTTGCTTACACACCTGTAAAATGGGGATGACAGCAGTGTCTACCTCTTTATATTATTATAGAGATTGCAGCTGAATATTAATATAATAATATTTTATTGTGATGAAAGCTTATGAATCTATATACAATAATGAAGCCAGTAAAACTATAATCCAATTTGACAGAACTTTCCAAATATACAACCATTAGTCCCAGGTTAGGTTTGTCTTTCTTTACATGAAACCATTTCTTCTCTTCACCTGGCAGAATGTATGATTTGTAGGTTTTATTTTATTTTTTTTAATGTCATAGGTATTCTTAGCCTAAGTTACAAATAATATCCTTTTGATCCTTGCATCAGTTGAATGAATGTTGGGTTTCTCAAACATCTTATTGATCACCTGAAATCACTTTCCTACTACACAATTTCTTAATGGCATTTTTCATCTGGTCATTTCTCAAAGTATAGATTAAGGGATTTAACATGGGCGTTATCATAGTGTAGAATACAGCAACTGCTTTATCAATAGGTAAGCTAGTTGCTGGTCTCAGGTACTCAAATATGCAAGGTAAAAAGAAAAATACGACTGCTGTGATATGGGAGACACAGGTGGAGAGAGCTTTTTGTCGAGCTTCCAAACTCTGGGTTTTTAAGGAGTACAGAATGACTGCATAGGAGCCAATCAAGAGGAGAAAGTTTAGCAGACAGATGAAACCACTGTTGGCAGCAACAAAGAGCCCTAGAGTGTGAGTATCAGTGCAGGCAAGATCAAGCAAAGGGTTTAGATCGCACATAAAGTGGTCTATGACATTAGGGCCACAGAATGGTAATTTGATGATGAAGAGAATCTGTATGGTTGCATGAAGAAAGCCTCCCACCCATGACACTCCTACTAAAAGGCCACAAACCTGCCAGTTCATAATAGTAGTATAATGCAAGGGCTTACAGATGGCCACATAGCGGTCATATGCCATCGCGGTAAGCAGAATGATGTCAGCACCTGCAAATAAATGTTCCCCAAAGATCTGCATCATGCATTCATAGAAAGGACTCGTTTTCTTTTCATAGAGTGAATCTACAATCAATTTAGGGGTATTGACACAGGAATAGCAGGCATCAATGAACGAGAGATGAGCCAGGAAATAGTACATGGGGGACTCCAATAATGAACTGGCTTTGATGGTGACCATAGTGAGCACATTTCCCACAATAGAGACAATATAGACAATCAAAAACACAACAAATATGGCTTTCTGCATCTTTGGATTCTGTGAGAGCCCCAATAGAACAAACTCTGTTACATTGTTTCTATTCTCCATGTATCCCAGGTTAAGATTAATTAATGTTACTTGAAAAAGTCACATTTCATTAACTCAACCTTGAATTCATTGTCTGTCAACGTTATAAACAGTAAATGCCTAAATTCTATTAAGTACATAATGCTTATGATATTTTTTTGAGATAGAAAAACTGGTCTGATCTCTTGAAGATTACTCAAAGTCTCTCCTGGGTAATGGGATTTTTATAGTATAGACCTAAAGATCTTGATGCAGAGTCAGGAGTTGATCTGTGAACACTTAATTATGTGAGATGACTCTGAGCATAAGGTGAAACATTAGGTCTTACACATAGTGGGAGACTGAAAAGAGAGGTAGAAAATATGTGTAAGGCTATGCATACAAAGCTAATGAATTTTCCTTTTATTTTTAGGAAAAGGGAAATCATAAATGGTAATTGATAATATGAGTATAAAAACAAAGACGGACTGAAAAAGTGGAAATCACCAATATAACTCTAGAGAAGATGTTCATGTGACTAAATGAAGTGGGCTGAGATTCTGTTTGGAGATATAAACCAGAAAAAGGAACCCCAGTACCATAGTCTTTATACATGTTGACATAACGTGTAATAGGTTATTGCTGTGTGTTTTTTGTGTGCTTAGATGCTTCAGTTGTCTGACTCTCTGTGACTCTATGGACCATAACCTGCCAGTCTCCTCTGTCCATGGGATTCTCAGGCAAGAATTCTAGAGTGCGTTGCCATGCCCTCCTCCAGTGAATTTTCCTGACCTAGGGATTGAACCCATGTCTCCTGTGTGGCAGGTGGATTCTTGACCACTGAACCACTGGGGAAGCCAGGGTATTGCTGATGGGAAAGTAATGAAAGAATACAGGAGCTACTGCAATAGATTTGATAAAGTATGTTGCCTAAACCCAACAACTTTATAACAGCTAATATAATTTTAATGATAGATTGCATGACATGGTAGAAACCTATATGGGTGACAGGATTTCACTGTTTTGCAAATGAGAAGCAATCACAGAAAATCATTATGATAATAATAATAATTGAAACTTACTGAGCAGTTACTGTGCTTCCAGTTTTTGAAGACATTGAAGGTTTAATTCTTATAACAAACTTCTTAGACAGTTATTACTGTCACTTTATGCTCATTTTACACATTAAGAAATAGAAGCATAGGGAACTTAAGGATCTTTCCCAAGATCAAGCAAATAATAAAGATTTAACCATGATTAGATCTTTTTCTTCCACATTCTTAACCCATGCTCTGTATTGTTATGTCATAATAAACAATATTTAACTAGTGAACTAAATTTTATATCACCATATTGGCTAATTGCTTTAATAAAATTTCAGGGGCAAGTATCTAGGAAGCAAATTCATCAACAGATGCACAAATACCCATACATACACACATGCACACAGCATAATATTTAACCTCAAATGTTAATAACCATGTGGTGCTGCTTTTGTGGTAAATCCATTTTATCTCTGTATTCCTTCACCTCATTTCTTCTCTCTCCAGTTCCCCTCCAAAGCTGAATCCTACAGACTCTTCTGCAAAATATGAAAAATGACAATCTCAGTGCTTGGATGTGTTGTTCTGTGAATCAGAAAGGCCAGATAAGAATCTTGCTTTTCCCCACTTTCAACTTCTTGTATCTAGGATGTGTTTCTTGGCACTTTACATCCTTGTTTTGTCTAAAATAAAGTGAGCACGGTGTCCACCTCATTGGCTATAATAAGAACTGACTGAGGAAACATATCCCCCACACTGCTGAGGACAGACAAAGGAACTTCACTTATTTTTATGACTGTTTATTCACCCAGGAGTGGGAACAATTGACATTCTGAGCAATAATACAGAGAAACGTCTAACCATGCAACAAACTAAGGAAGAATCACCTTCAGTTTTACTTTTCACTCAGTTGCGTCCAACACTTTGTGACCCTGTGAGCAGTAGCCACAAGGCTCCTGTCTGTGGGAGTCTCCAGGCAGAATACTGGAGTGAGTGGGCTGCTGCGCCCTCTTCCAGGGGATCTCCCCAACCCAGGGATCGAACCCAGGTTTGCCACATTGCAGGAGGATTTTTTTTACCTTCTGAGCCACCAGTGAAGACCCAAAGAAGCCACAGACATCCATACTGTTCACAACAGTTGATCTCAAGAAAAGTTCTTCATGTTTGGGTTTCAAATAAACAGGTTATGATTTCTATCAATTAATATTCACATTATATATTTTTGTGTGGGAAAATATTTTTGTATTTATATGTTTTTGATTCTCCTAATTGGTTTCAGTTACTAAAGGCAGTATCTTAGGATGAAAGAAAGGTATGTGGTGTTAGGGAGCTGGATTTTATAAATTTCTTAATCTCTATGAGTCCCAACATTTTCATTTGTCAAATTAGTTTATGTATATTTACCAACTATTTCTTGAAGAGTGGGGTAGAGGTAAAATGCTCTATTAGTATATTTGAGAAGTGTGGAAACATAATGCTAACTCTGTATGAAAGCTAACAATCTTTTATAGTCATCAGCACTATTGAAAATCTTACCTTTTACTGTTAGAACTTATGGATAATTGTGAGTGCTCAAATATAATCCCATCTTCAAGCTGACCTCCTCTTGAGATAAGTAACTTGCAGTATTTAGATAGTTCAGTTCAGTCACTTAGCTGTGTCTGACTCTCTGCTACCCCATGGACTGCAGCACACCAGGCTTCCCAGTCCATCACCAACTCTCGGAGTCATCTAAAGATATTTAGATAATTTCATATCAAATCAACGGTTGAAAAATGTCTTTTTGTAAGTCTAAATACTTTCTTCTAGCCCAAAGCCTCAAAAAGTTTTTTACAGAAAACCCTGGACTTGCATTTAGAACAGGCTTATTTGGAACACTGAGGAGAAATGATCTTCCATAGATGACTCTGGACCCATAGGCAGGAGGTAGTATATGTGGTGAAAACACATTCAAATGGATCACTCTACCTGTGATGAATCTCTCTCTGTAGATGTAAACAGTCAAAGAAAACATTTTAACCTGTAATGCATGGATATTTAAAGAAGTTCCACTAAGGTTCAAGAAGCTTGTCTTGTAGCTTCTACTTTCCCTCCCAGGAATAAATTATATCCATTGATGAAGTGGCTTTGTCCTTGAAGCTAGTATTCTGGAGAGACATATTTGAAAAACATTCATTCTTGAGTGGGGAATTGTATTCCCTGCACTTGCAACCAAAATGTGTGAGTTCCCTTTCTCTATCTGAACCAGGCTTTCTAAGAAGGCTGAATGTTATGTGAATACTAATTATGGCATAATTCCAGCATGGGGACCTGTGATATAGTTAAACTGTGCACTCATGTCAGAGAGAGAACTTCAATTTTATTCATATTAGAATCTAGTAACTACTACCTGAGAGCCAAAGCAGTGACAGCACAAAATTAATGACATTGGTTTTGTTTATTTAATTTACTTTTAATTGGAGTAGTTGCTTTACAACATCATGTTACTTTCTGCTATACAGTAAAGTGAATTGGGTATGCATATACATATATCCCCACTTTATTTATTTATTTATTTTTAAATTTCCCTTCCACTTAATATAGATACACCCCTCTGAATTTCCCAATTCAGCCCACCATCCCTTCCCCTCCTTGGTATTTGTATGTTTGTTTTCCATGCCTATACCTCAGTTTCAGCTATGCAAATAAGTTCATCTGTATTATTTTTCTAAATTACACTCATAAGCAATATTATATGATATTTGTGTTTCTCTTTCTGACATACTTCACCCTATGTGACAGTCTCTAGTTCCATCCATGCCTCTGAAAATGGCACAAGCTCATTCCTTTTTATGACTGAATAATATTCCATTGTAAATATGTACCACGTCTTGTTTATTCATTCTTCTGTTGATGGGCTTCCATGTCCTGGGTATTGTAAATAGTGCTGCAAGAACATTGGAGTGCCTGTCTTTCAGAATTATGGTTTTCTCTGGGTATAGGCCCAAGAGTACAATTACTGTGGTAGGTCTATTTTCAGATTTTTATGCAACCAGTACACTGTTCTTCATGGTGGCCACATCAGTTTACATTCCCACCACATCCTCTCCAAAACTTATTTTTTTGTAGATTTTTAGGAGATGGCCATTCTGACTAGTATGAGGTGAGAACTCACTGTAGTTTTGATTTGCATTTCTCTAATAATTATTGCCATTGAGCGTTCTCTCATGTGTGTGTTGGCCATTTGTATGTCTTCTTTGGAAAAATATATATTTAGTTTTTCTACCCATTTTTTTGATAGAGCTGTTTGCTTTTTTGATATTGAGTTGCGTGAGATCGTTGTGTATTTTGGAGATTAATCCTTTGACAGGTACTTCATTTGCGAACATTTTCTCCCATTTTGAGAGTTTCTGTCTTTTCATCTTATTTATGACTTCCACTGTTGTGCAAAAACTGAAGTTTAATTATGTTCCATTTGTTTATTTTTGTTTTCATTTCCATTAATCTGGGGCGGTGGTCAAAAAAGATCTTGCTGTGATTTTTGTGAAACAGTGTTTTGCCTATGTTTTCCTCAAAGAGTTTTATAGTGTCCAGCTTTACATTTAGGTATTTACATTAAGGTACATTTTGAGTATATTTTTGTTTATGGTGTTAAGAAGTGTTCTGATTTCATTCTTTTACATGAAGTTCCCCAGTTTTAGCACCACTTAATGAAGAGATTCTCTTTCCTCTGTTGTGCATATTCTTGCCTGCTTTATCGTAGAGTGACTACGGCTGTGTGGGTTTAACTCTGAGCTTTCTATCATATTCTATTGATCTATATTCCTTTCTTGTGCCAGTACATGCTGTCTTGATTACTGTAGCTTTGCAGTGTAGTCTGAAGTCAGGGAGCGTGGTTCTTCTCGCTCTGTTTTTCTTTCTCAGGTTTGCTTTAGCTATTCAAGGTCTTTGTGTTTCCAGACACATTGAAAATTTATTTTTTTTCTAATTCTGTGAAAAATGCCATTGGTAATTTGAAAGAGACTGCATTGAATCTGAAGATTCCTTTGGGTAGTATAGTTATTTTCACAATACTGATTCTTCTAATCCAAGAACATGGTATATCTCTCCATCTGTTTGTGAACCTTGATTGCTTTTATCAGTATCTTATACTTTTCCAAATACAGTTTTTTTTGCCTCTGTAGTTATTTTTATTCCTAGATATTTCATTCATTTTGTTGCAGTAGTAACTGAGATTGTTTCTTTAATTTCTCTTTCTGAAATTTTGTTGTTACTGTATAGGGATGCAAGAGATTTCTGTGTATTAATTTTGTACCCTTCAACTTTACCAAGTGTATTGATTAGTTCTAATACTTTTCTTTTGGCATCTTGTAGATTTTCTATGTACAGTATCAAATCATCTGCAAACAGTCACAGTTTTTCTTCTTTTCCCATTTGGATACCTTTTATTTCTTTTCTCTCTGATTGTCATGGCTAGGACTACCAAAACTCTGTTGAATAATAGTGGTGAGAGTGGACATCCTTGTCTTGTTAATGATCTGAGAAGAAATGTTTTCAGTTTTTCAGTTTTTCACCACTGAAAATGCTTTTTACTGCATTTTGTTTGTTTGCTTTTTGTATAAGGCCTTCATTATGTTGAGATATATTCCCTCTGTGGCCACTTTCAGGAGATTTTTTATTGTAAATGATTGTTGAATTTTGTCCAAAGGTTTTTTTCCCGCATCTTTGGAGATGACAATATGGTTTTTATTCTTCAATTACTTTATATGTTAAATCACATTGATTGATTTCCATTCATTGAAGAATTCTTGCATTCCTCAGATAAATCCCACATGATCATGGTGTATAATCCTTTTAATGTGTTGTTGGATTTAATTAATGAGTATTTTGTTGAGGCTTTATTTAAAATTTAACAACTGGAATATAGAGTAAAATGGAAAAGAGAATTTAGAGGGGGCAGACTTGTCTTATTTCCAGATGCTCTTTATCAGATTGAGTAAATTTCCCTTTCCCCACTTGGCAACATTTTTTTTTTTAATTCATAAATCTAAATAGAACTACAGTAGTTAGTAAACATATAGTGAAATTATCTTGCTATTCTTCTTTATTCTATTAGTTTAGTGAATATAATAGAGGTAAAGAATCCACCTGCTAATGTGGGAGATACAAGAGAGGCGGGTTCAATCTCTGGGTCAGGAAGATCCCCTGAAGAAGGAAATGGCAACTCACTCCAGTATTCTTGCCTGGAAACCTCAGTGGACAAAGGAGCCTGGAGGGCTAGAGTCCATGGGGTCTCAAAGAGTTGGACACCACTGAGCACACACGCAAACACACACACAAAGTGAATATATTTGATTATTTTTGTCTATTTATTTTCAGCAATGTTTTATTTTTGGTATAATCTATTTGGCTTCCATGGTGGTTCATATGTATACCTTAGTTGTTATGTATTCCAGACATATGTGTTTTGTCATATTTATTATACATATACAAAGTATGAGGTATTTGTATACAAAATGTTATGCAAGATTGATCTGTTATACACAAACACATTTTCCCCCTAGTCTGTGAATTTACTTTAATTTTTTAAAGTCTTTCATTTTGGGGGGTAGTTTTATGGTTCATGCTTGTCATGTCATATCTAATAAATATTGGTCAACCTCTACATCTCTTTGCCTTTTCCTACTGTTCATGGGGTTCTCACAGCAAAAATACTGGAATAATTAGCAATTCCCTCCTCCAGACTACCTTGTCTGTCTTCTGAGAAATCTGCCTGCAAGTCAAGGATCAACAGTTAGAACTGGACATGGAAAAGCAGGCTGGTTTAAAATTAGCAAAGGAGCATGTCAAGTCTGTATATTACCACCCTGCTGGTACAACTTATACGCAAGTACATTGTGAGAAATCTGGACTGGACAAATCACAGACTGGAATCAAGATTGCTCGGAGGAAAAAAAAAAATCAACAAGCTCAGATATGCAGATGATACAACTCTAATGCCAGAAAGTGAAGAGGAGCTACAGAGACTCTTGAAGGTGAAAGAGGAGAGTGAAAAGCCTGGCTTAAAACTCACCATTCAAAAAACTATGATTATGTCATCTGATCCCACCATTTCATGGCAAATAGATGGGTAAACAATGGAAACAGTGACAGATTTTATTTTCCTGGGTTCCAAAGTCATTGTGGATGGTGACCATAGCCATGAAAATAAAAGACACTTGCTCCTTGGAAAGAAAGCTATGACAAATCTAGTCAATGTATTAAAATTCAGAAGCTTCACTTTGCCAACAAAAGTCCGTATAGTCAAAGCTTTGGTTTTAAAGTAGTCATGTTCAAGACAAGGGTGCCCACTCTCACCACTACTATTCAGCATAGTGTTGGGAGTGTTGGCCACAGCAGTCAGAGCAGAAAAAGAAGTAAAAGGAATCC
>CM035270.1:112740756-112884807 GCA_020226075.1 Hydropotes inermis | reverse complement strand
GTAGTACAAATACACCATGGAATATTACTCAGCCATTAAAAAGAATTCATTTGAATCAGTTCTAATAAGATGGATGAAACTGGAACCCATTATACAGAGTGAAGTAAGCCAGAAAGATAACCACCAATATAGTATACTAATGCATATATATAGAATTTAGAAAGATGGTAATGATAACCCTATGTGCAAAACAGAAAAAGAGACACAGATGTACAGAACAGTCTTTTGGACTCTGTGGGAGAAGGTAAGGGTGGGATGTTTCGAGAGAACAGCATGTATATTACCTAGGGTGAAACAGATCACCAGCCCAGGTGGGATGCATGAGACAAGTGCTCAGGGCTGGTGCACTGGGAAGACCCAGAGGGATCATGTGGAGAGGGAGGTGGGAGGGGGGATCGGGATGGGAAATACACATAAATCCATGGCTGATTCATGTCAATGTATGGCAAAAACCATTACAATATTGTAAAGTACTTAGCCTCCAACTAATAGAAATAAATGAAAAAATAAAATTAAAAAACAAACAAAAAAAATAAAGTAAACAAAATAAGAGGACAGCACTGTATGCTAGGAAGTTAAGTGTTAAGTAAGAATAGGAATTTTTGTTCATAAACTACTGAATTTGAGCACCTAGAAAAGAGTAGGGTCTTTACCAATATCTGTTGAGTGAATGGAAGCTTTAAGAAAATAACCTATACATACAGTCTAGTAGTGTTTCACACTATACTATATTCAGATGCCACTGAGGTTTTTAAGATCTTACCATGTTTGTAGGAATTCATGCAGAAGTTAGGATGTTCACTTGCTCTTTTTTTGTCCCAAGGTAATTTGGACACCCTTGACTCAAATGGAAAATCATTTTAAATTATCTTAAAAATCTGTTCATCCGGAACAGGAACTCTTTGATCTCACAAGGAGACTTTGGTCCTTGCCAGCCTGCCAAAAGACAGACTAAGTGGATTCCAGATTCATCCCACACTTTCTGAAAGGCACTTCTCACACAGGGAAGTACTTCTCTTTTGCCTCCCTGGAGGGGTACAGAAATATGAATGACACAAAATATAGAATTCTGCAGAAGATGATTCCCTAAAATGTCCCTTCCCTTCCAATTAAGAGAAATGAGGCACATGTGATAAACAACTTAATTTTCAATTTGACTTATTACCTACAGACAAAATATAGCTTATACCTTCAATTAAAGATGTTTACATGGGCCCTAAGTGACATCTTTGGACTAGAATAAAAACAAAGATGGTCTTCCAGAACACAGGTCTTGTTTACTGATATTATTCTTCAAGTAATGAATCAGGACTTCTAAAAAAACTGGCAGATTCTAAGTCTGCAGCAAAGAATGTAAACATGAACCAGAGCATCTTGCAGCAACAAAAAGTAAGGAAATGCTAAAACACACACATCTGCACAGTGATGAGAATAAGCCAAAAGAACACAGAAGTCAAAGAAAAGATGTCTCCAGTGCCCAAACTGGAAAAACAGTTCAGCAACAAAGCAAATAACGGACAATTGAAATATAATCCAAAGTATAAAATAAATACCCATGAGTTATAATGATATAAATAACTGGACCAATTACTAGGTAGAGGAGAATACAAAAAATTCCAAATAATTTATGCAGATACCTTGCCCTCAGTTGCTCCAATTTTTCAGTGTCAGCTGAGCACACATTTAAGTGACTTCATTCCAAAGACAACACTATGGAATTAGGGAAAGAAGTAAATTTATAATGAATAAATGTGACAAATATTACCTGAGTCAGATGATCAAATTTAACACCAACAGTGGTAAGTCACATTGAGAGTATGTACCCACTGATATGATGAAAGTGGAACTTTATGTCTCTGGTCTTTCTCCCAATAACCATAAGTCTTCTCTAATGGCAAATTATATATCAGAAAACCCCAATGCAAAATTTTATACAAAATATCTGCCTAATCCTTAAAACTATCAAGGTCAAGGTCATCCAAAACAAGACAAGTCAGAGAAATTTTCTTTGTTTGGAGGAGCTGGAGAAAACAACTGAATGTGAGATTGTTTCCTGGATCAGATTCTGGAGGAGAAACACAGCATCAATAAAAACTAATAAATCTAATTAATTTACAGATTTTAGTTAAGAATAATGTAATATCAGTGGTTAACTAGTTTTGACAAATGTACCATACTAACATAAGATGAATACAGGTGAAACTGAATATAGGGTATATGAAAACTGTATTTTTTTTAACAACCTGCCTATAAATATAAGCCATTTATAAAATACAAAGTTTATGAAAAATGAATGGCATATTTTAACTTATCCTCATATTTTCTGTTGTAGCATGTGTTAGAGACCCATTATTTTTAAGTGTTGAATCATACTGTTTTAGCTGTATACCACATTTTGTTTATCTGCTCATGTGTTGATGGGTACTTAGGTTCCTTAACCATTTTGGCTGCTCTGCATAGCGCTACTACCCTACGAATATCTGAATTCCTGATTTCAATTCTTTTGGGAATATGCCCAGAACTGGAAAAGCTGGATCATTGGGTAATATTATTTCTCACTTATTCAAGAATGTAACACTGTCTTTCACAATGGCTGCAGTTTCCTCAACCAATGCAGGGCTAGTCCTTCAGATAGTGGATGAGAGGTCATGTCCTCTGGCTGTGGGGAGACCTCTTCTATTGGCAAGGAAGACTTGGTTTTCTTTTGTTCCCTTTTCTTGTGTTACTCAAACCTCCAGTGATCTATAATAGAGTCTGGATTTCATCACGACTCTTCTTTCTCAAATCTTCATTTTATATATGAAATTATTTTGCTTATATATCTGGAATATTTCTGGAATCCTTCTATATTTCTCCATTTTACTCTGGTATTCTTAGGTGCAAATGCAGAGAGGGAAATTTATAAAAGTAATTTCTAAGGAGAAATGTTGAGGGAAGCTGTCGCTAGTACAGGGGAAAAGGAATAGAGTCTCAGTTAGTGTTTGGATTTACCCAGGAGCTCTGAGAGTTACGCAGTATTTATTGCACTATGATACTGGTTCCACCTTAAGGCAAGAGGACAAGCTTTTCACCCCCAATCCAGTTATTTATTGGCCAGTGGTGGACCCTGAGATAGTGAGAGTAACCCCCAGTGAAGCAGTTCCAATTTCTCTGGTGCAATTGTACAGAAAGAATGGGGTTGTGAGCTCTTGGCTGCTCAGCCATACGGCAGCTACTCCTGGGTACACTGGCCCAGGGAAAGAGGTTTGACCAGGTGCCGCATTCTGGGTCATCACTGGCACTGCCGCAGCTCAAGCCTCTCCCATTTCGTACCCAGATGATTGCGGTGACCTTCTAACTGCTACTGCTGCCTGCCTTGTTTCCTCAATTTATTTTCTGTACTGTATCTGTGGTCATCACCTAAATCTCAACTTTAACTGCATCATTCACTAACTTAAAAGACCGTTCAGTCATTTCCACATAGTACATATAGCATCAAGCCTTGACACAATTATGAGACCCTTCTTCAACTTCCCTATTTCTGTCTCTTGCTATTTTCCCTTTATAAGCTAAATGCCCAGTGTGCTTCCTGGCATATAGTGGGAATACAATAAATAATTTTAAATGAATAGTTTATGTCACAACCACAGCTCCATCAAAATTATTAGGATTCCTGCATTCTAACATTCACCTTCTAGCAGCCTTCTAGCCTTTATATAGTCCATCTCTAAGAACACCCCTACTTCAGTTGACGCCTATTTACTCTGGTAACATTGTCTCATACTCTGAGTTTCAGCTTTGAGATTTTCTTCACTCTGAAATCTTTTTGATTCCAGAGTCTTTGCTGTGCATCCATCAGGCATGCTCTCATAGCGCCCTGTGCTTCCACTGTCTTGTTTTTTTGTAAACCTGCATTGTAATCACCTATACTTTGGGGGGTCTCTCAGTGGTCCTGAACTTTGTGAAGGCATCTCTTGAATTTCTCTTTATCACTGTTGCTGCTGCTGCTAAGTCTCTTCGGTAGTGTCCGACTCTGTGCAACCCCATAGGCTACAGCCCACCAGGCTCCCCCATCCCTGGGATTCTCCAGGCAAGAATCCTGGAGTGGGTTGCCATTTCCTTCTCCAATGCATGAAAGTGAAAAGTGAAAGTGAAGTCGCTCAGTCGTGTCCGACTCTTCGCAACCCCATAGACAGCAGCCTACCAGGCTCCTCCATCCATGGGATTTGCCAGGCAAGCGTACTGGAGGGAGTTGCCAGTTCCTTCTCCACTTATCACTGAAACCCAAGCAAATATTAATGTGCTTTATTCATTCCTTGGACCCAAAACTATTTGTTGTTCAGTGATTGAAGGATGAAAGTGATAAATGGAATACATTTATAGTGAAATTACTTTGTATGTAACTGAAGCTACTTATTTAAAAAAAAAAAACTTTTTATAATATAATGCTACCCAAAAGCAAACTGATTAAAAAATAACAGAAAAATCCCACAGTAACACAATAATGAAATCTTGGTAATAGCACAAAGAATAAAAGGTACATAATTTGCTCATTTGACTACAGAAACAGCTTTAGTTTCTTTCTTTTTCATAGTTTAAGTGGGAATAAATAAAAATTGTGGTTTCCAAGGAGATAAGACTAGAATTCATCCCAGACTCTGAAACACGTAAAAGTAAAAAAAGTTTCCTAATCTCTTTCACAACCTTATTTATCTTCATTTTATTAATGTTATTCATCTTTCTTTATACTTATATTATTTATTCAGCATTTATTGTGAACCAGACATTGGGATAATTGTAAAAAAATTTTAGCAAGTAGAAAATACTTTATGGAGTATGACTATTTATATACTTAATAAATTGAAATTCCCATCTGACATTAAATAGTATTTTATTTAAATCATCCCTCCTTCTGATTCCTTATCAGGATAAGATTATTACATGAGTGATTCAAAGTGATTCTGAATGCAATAGGAAATTTTGAAATATAGTATAACATTTATTACTTAGATATTAAATGGTCCATTGCTTTTATATTCCTAGGATAGTTACACACCACAATAACACATTACTTGACATAAAATCATCAGCTCTGACTCATAAAAAGTGGTCAGCATTACTAATTAAAATCATTAGCATTTATTCATATATAACAACAACTAAATATATACACATTATGATAATATATATACTAAGGTATAATATATATCTATATCAATATATATTTCAGCAGAACTGTTTCTATAAATGTTAACAAATGTAGCTATGTTGCTTGTTGATCATTATGGCCTGGTCATACCTCACAGCATTTAAGAACATGGTCTGACAGTTGAGGTAGGTTCTGGTTACTGGTTCTTCAGTATTTTTGCTTTGAAACAACTCCTTGCCATTTATTGGCTCACTTGTAATAGGGCAATAATAGCTATGTCTATACTTTGGATTGTAATTGAAATTATTAATAAATATCAGCATATCTTGTTACTTTTGTTTTATTAGAAAAATAACTTTGAATCCATAAACATTAATGAAGTTAGATAAATAGGTAAAAATTTGGTAGTTTTCCAAATTTACAAAAGCTTATTTTTTTGTCCCAATTCTACACCCATTTATTCTTTCCCCTTTTGTAGAATTTATGATTTATACTAGTTTCTTTCTTTGGTCAAAAATATCCTTTTGAAGTTCGCCTCTCTTCAATTGACTTTGGTGTCCAGGCACATTTATACTATATCTGAAAGAACATTCCTACTAAACAATTTCCAAATGGCATTCTTCATCTGGTCATTTCTCAAGGTATAGACTAAGGGATTTAACATGGGAGTTATCATAGTGTAGAATACAGCCACTGCTTTATCAATAGGTAAAGTAGCTGCAGGTCTCAAGTACACAAATATGCAGGGCACAAAGAAAAAGATGACCGCTGTGATGTGGGAGATGCAGGTGGAGGGCTTTTGCCTCGCCCCCAAGCTGTAGGTCCTTAGGGAGTGCAGAAGGACCACATAGGAGCCCATCAAGAGCAGGAAGTTTAACAGACAGATGAACCCACTCTTCGCAGCAACAAAGAGCTCTAGAGTGTGGGCATCAGTGCAGGCAAGATCGAGCAAAGGGTTCAGGTCACACATAAAGTGGTCTATGACATTAGGGCCAAAGAAGGGTAACCTGAAGATGAAGAGGATCTGCATGGTTGCTTGAAGGAAGCCTCCTGCCCATGCCACCCCCACTAGCAACCAACACACCTGCCAGTTCATGATGGTTGTGTAGCGCAAGGGCTTGCAGATGGCCACATAGCGATCATAAGCCATCATAGTGAGCAGGATGACATCAGCACCTCCAAAGAAATGTTCACCAAATATTTGTCATGAATCCATTGAAACGGCTGTGTTTGTTTGTTTGTTTGTTTGTTTGTTTGTTTCTCATAGAGTGAATCTATAATGAGTTTAGGGGTATTGACACAGGAATAGCAGGCATCAATAAAAGAGAGAGGAGCCAGGAAAAAGTACATGGGGTACCCCAATAATGAGCTGGTGGTGATGGTGACCAAGGTGAGCACATTCTCTACCATAGAGACAACATAGATGACCAGAAACACAGCAAATGTGACTTTCTGCATCTTTGGATTCTGTGTGAGTCCCAGTAGAATAAACTCTGTCACATTATTCCTTTTCTCCATGTATCTCATATTATGGTTAATTGCATTACATGAAAAAATGTCATTTTTTCATAATGCAACCTTGAATTTATCATCTCCGGCAATAAATAACTAAATTCTATTGAGTTCTGTATCCTTATGAGTTTATTTGAGATTAAAAAAAAGCTTCTGATATCTTGAAAAATTACTCAAATTCTTTTCTGGGAGAAGATAATGCTTAGAATCATGAGGAATTTAGTGAACACAGGGGCAAGAGGGGGTCTGTGTGCACTGAATTATGTGAGATGACTTAGGGCCTTAATAGAAGCAGTAGGTCTCAGGTATAGTGGCAACCAAGCCTGAAAAAAGAAATAGAAAATGGATGCAAAGGCTATAAATTCAAAGTTAGAGTTTTCCTTTTAATCTTAGAAAACAAGAAACCAAGGAAAGTAACTGGAATACAAGTGGAAGGATGAAGAAGCATTTGAGAAAGAGGGAATGCAGGATATAACTCTAATGGAGGTCATAATAATGATCATTAATGATCATTAATTAAAACTTAATGAATACTGACTGTGCTTCAGATTTTTAACTCATGCTCTATATTATGCCATAATAAACAATGTTTAACTAGTAAACTCTTTTGATATGACCATGATGACTTGAATTACTCTAATAACTTTAGAGGCAAGTGTATATCAAGCAAATACAACAGACACACAGGAACATCCACACATACACACACAATATACCTTTTTTGAATCCTCAAATATTAGTTAATTAATGAGTTTTAGTAAGCTCCAGGAGATGGTGGAGGACAGGGAAACTCGGCATGCTGCAGTCCATGGGGTCAAAAGGAGTTGGACATGACTGAGCAACTGAACAACTGAACAACAACAGCAACAACAACATATGGTGCTGCTTTCTTTATAGATCCATTTTATTTTTGTGTTCCCTTAGCCTTTTTGTTCTCTCTCCAAGTCCCCTATAAAATATAATCTCACAGATTCTTCTGCAAAATGTTGAAAATCACAATCCCAGTGGTAAAGTATGCTGTTTTGAGAATCAGAAACACCAAATAAGAATCTTGTTTTCCCCTACTTACAGCTTCTTGATCTGGGGTACATTTCTTTGCAGCTTCCATCCTTGTTTCCTCTAATCAAGTGAGAATAATAGTGTCTACCTCACAGGTTGTTATAAAAAGTAATTGAAGAAACATATGAATATATCCATCACACTGTGGAGAACACATAAAGGCATTTCATTTATTCTTCTATTTATGAATGCAGCAGTAAGAAGAATTGACATTTTGTGCAATAATACAAAGTGAAAGTGAAGTCGCTCAGTCGTGTCTCTTTGAGACCCTGTGGACTGTAGCCTACCACGCTCCTCCGTCCATGGGATTTTCCTGGCAATAGTACTGGAGTGGGTTGCCATTTCCTTCTCCAAAGGATCTTCCTGACCCAGGGATCGAACCCAGGTCTCCCGCATTGTAGGCAGATGCCTTATCGTCTGAGCCACCAATAAATTAACCAATTAAAGTGAGGAAGAGTCATCTCCAATTTTACTTTTAATGAAGTCACAGAGACCCTTATTATGCACAGCAGTTGATCCCAGGAAAGGTTCTTCACATTCATGTTTGAACTAAACAAGTGATGATTTATATCATCTAATATTTATGTTTATTTACATATGTGTGTAAATTATATTTAAATTTTATTTCATTCACATCATTAGTTGTAATCATTAAAAGAAATATCTCATGGCCAAAGAACTATATCTGATAATTAGCTGGATTTTAAAAATTTCTTAAATTCTATGAGCCATAATTTTTTCATTTGTCAAATTATGTTAATGATACTTACAAACTAGCTTTTGAAGAATGAGGTGAAATTAAAATGCTCTATTACTATATTTGAAAACTGTTGAAACATAATGATTACTGTGTACAGAAAATCATAATCTCTATGATTGACACTATCAAAAAACTTACCTTCTGGTCTTAGATGATATTAATAATTTTCAAAGTGTTCAGAACTAATTCCATTTTCAAATTATCCTGCCTCATCTTGGGATAAGTAGCTTTCAGTATGAAAGATGTGACATACTCCAAAAGACCCTTTCAGATTATTCACAGTAGAAATATAGTCCTTTTTATAAATCTAAGTCTTTTCTTATAGCCTAAGGATTCACAAAGTTTACAAAGAAAATCCAGGCTTGAATTTAGAATGCATTGGCTTGGAACATTATGGGGAAATGGCCAAAACAAGTTGTTTTAGTCCTGCAGACAAGAGGCAGAAAGAGTGGTGAAAACATATGCAACTATGTCATTGCACCCTTGATGAATCTTGCTCTGGAGATGAAAACAAAAAAGACATTTTCATCTTTGATGCAGGGATATTTAAAGAGATTTCCATAAACATTCTTGTCTTGTAGATGTTGTTTTCTCTCCAGTCAATTAATTATCTGCATTGCTGTTAAAGCTTTGTCTTAGAAGCAGGTATTCTGGAGGCATGCATTTATAAAACTCTCATTCCTGATTGGAATTCCCTGAACTTGCAACCAAAACACGTGAGTCCCCTTATTCTATCTGAACCAAGCTTTCTAAGAAGGCTGATGTCCTGTTAATAGCAAGGATGGCTTAATTCCAGCCTGGCAGCCTATAATGCAGTTAACGTGTGCACTCATTTTGGAAAGAAAACTTCTGTCTTATCCACACTAAGGTATTACTGGAAACCTGGTCTCCATTGCCAAGACAGCCAAAAGCAACAAGGACATAATAATGGCAGTGGTTTTAAAACACTTGATGTCAAACCAGTTTTTTTGCAATTATCATAGTACTTTTAGAATAAACAGAAACTATAAAAGGCTCCAGAAAAATCATCTCAGGAATCCATGTGATTGTCATCATGGAGCCCTAGGCAACATTAAACATGTGGAGAGATATCTAAAGCTCAAGAAGGGAGGTCTAAATTCAAACACAAGAATTGTTCATCATTTTTATCACTTTGCATGATTTTTTTTTTTCCTTTTAGTCAGTTTAGGACATGTGCAGTGATAGATTATTAAGGTTTTACTTTGTTTTCCCTGATGACTAATGATGTTGAACATTTTAAAAATATATTCTATTGGCCATTCAAGTATCTGGGTTTTTGCCCCTGGAAGCTTCTTTTCAAATGTTTTGTACAATTTAAGAATGATATCTGAGTTTCTTATTACTAAGTTGTTGTAAAGATGGCTTATATAGTCTAGATATAGGTATAGATATGTATATATATATACACACACACACATTTATGTAGTATATAAAATTGTATGCATAAACTTTTATACATAAATATATTTACATTATACATATATATATATGTATATATACACACACATAGCATATATATACAAAGTACCTATGTATGTTTTTGTCCTCAGCAGTTTTCAACTCTTTGCAACTTCATGAACTGTAGCCCACCAGCTTCCTCTTTCCGTGGGATTTTCCAGGCAAGAATACTGGAGTGGGTTGCCATTTCCTTCTCCACAATGTGCCTATAAAAAATCTTTATATTTTCTTAGTAATAATGCTAATTAGCACTATCATATATTTTAGCTTATCCATATAAGAAAAAAAATGAACTTCAACCAATATTTTATGCAAAAAATAATCCAAAATGAGTCAAATAACTAGATGTTAAACTTAAGCCTGGAAAAATTCTAGAACAAACATACCTGATGTGGAGGTAGATCAATATTTTAGACCTGACACAATAAATAATCACTTGTGAAAAATCAGCATTTGTTGAAAAATCTATTCTTTTGCATTGAACTAACTTGATGTCTTTTTTAAAAGAATCTCTACATTTACATTTTTTATGTATATTCTATTATGTTTCAATACTATACAGCATGGTTATGGGAGATTTATACTAAGTTTTCAGTTTTGGTAGAATTATTTTCCAACTTCATTCTTTTATTGAGAGTTATTTTTCATCCCAGTTTCTTTTAAAAGTTTATATTGCAGTATAAATTTCAAAACATTATTTTTCATTTCTTCAAGTATCCTGTGGGCTATATTTATTGGAATTTCTCTAAAATTATAAAAATTGATATGGTAAACATATTGAATCTGTTAATCTATCAACATAGCATATATCTCCCTTTACTTATTTACTTTTTATGGTTTTCAAGTATAAATCTTGACTACATTTTTAAATATGCTCATAATATGCTAATCAAAGTTCATGTTTTATAGTATTTTACATAACATTTTGTTTCTACTTCCAATTTTAATTGCTTTTATAGAAATCCATTTGACATTTTGTGTTGAAATTCTATCCTGTGATGTTGTTTAGTTAGTTGCTTAGGTCTATTTTATTTTTTGTAAAGCCCTCTACAATTTTTACCTATATAGGGATGTTATCTGCCCATAAATATATTTGTATGATCTTGCTCTTCTTACCAATCCGTGTGTTTTTTATTTTTCTTACTTTGTTACAATGACTGGAGTCTTATAATGTAGAACAGAATTTGGAAAGGAGAGAAAAATGTTTGCAATCTTGAGAGAGAATTCATCATTAAGTATGAGGTTGGCTATAGTTCTTATATCAATGTCTTTTTTATCAGGTTGAGTAAACACTTTTCCTTCCCCTATGTAGTAATAACTATCTTGCAGGATATTTAGTCATAAATATTTTCATTCATAAATACAAATAGAAGTGAATTAATTTGTATGCATCTATTGAAATGATCACAAAAATTTAGTCACAACTTAGCAACTGAACAACACCTGAAATGATGTTATTATCTTTTATTCTGTTAATTTGGTGATTATAATTGATTATGTTTTTCACTTTAAACAATATTTTATTCCTGGTATAACCTACATATGGTCATGGTGAATTATTATTAAAAAACTTAGCATATTTCATTTACTTTAATTTGTTTAATACCAAAGTTAATAGAAGGAAAGCAATCATAAAGATCAGAGAAAAAAATAAATGAAAAGAAAATGAACAAAACAATAGTGAGGACCAACATCTTGTCACTATTTTAAATTCTCATCAGCAGTGTTTCTAGCTTTCACTTTCTTGATAGTGTCCCTTGATGCACAGGAGTTTTTAATTTTGATGGAATCTGATTCTATTTTCCTTGTGCTATTTGTGCTTTTGTTGCTATATTTAAGAAACCATTGGCTTATCCAAGGTTATGAATATCTCTCTCTAAGAATTTTATATTTTTAGATGTGCATATGATCCTTGACCTCTTTTGAGTTAGTATCCATATATGGTGTGAGGCAGGGTTCTGAATCTTTTTTTTTCTTTTCTTTTCATTTTGATACAAAAGTTTTTCAGCACTACTTGTATACATACTACTCAATGCCTATGGAATGGTGTTGGCAACCTTGTGAAAAATCAATTGGCAATAGGTATAAGGGTTGTTTCTGGACCTTTATTTCTATTCTTTTGAGCTTTCTCCTCTCATCCTAATACATTGGTTTAATTACTGCAGCTTTAAGTAAGTTCAGCAAGAAGTGTGAGTCCTCCCAGTTTGTTCTTAATAAAGAACATTTCAAAACTATTTCAATACTCTAGCTATTTAGGATTTCTTGGAGTGGCTTATGAATTTTAAGCTCAATGTTTTCTTTCTGGAAAAAAAATTACTATTGGTATCTCAATGGAAATTATATTGAGTCTACAGATCACTGTGAGGAATTATGTTAATTATACTAATAGTTTAATCCATGAATGTGTAATATGTTTCTGTTTATAAGAGTTTTAAAATTTCCTTACAGTAACCTTTTATAGGTTTCAATATAAAGGACAGCTATGGAAGGGGAAAGCAGATGGAGAAACTTTATCTCTGAAAGTAACTAATTGCTTCCCCAGGAACTCTTTCCTTGGGAACAAGGAAATTACTTAACACTTTTCCTAGAAGGAAGCAAGGACCTTGGAGACACCTGTTTGACCAGATCAGTATCCGGGCTCTGGTCACTGAAAACCTCAAGATCCATCGATGGCCCCTTCCTTCACATGCACAGGGTCTTTTGATTAAATTTCTAAGCACTGTCATCATTTTTTTTTTCTTTTTTTGTTCCCAAATCATTTAATTGTATTTGATGTTTGCTTTCAATAATTGTGTGTAGCTCTGAATCCCCAAATTATAATTTGATACATTTGATACATATAATTTGATGATACATTTGTGATACAGCATTTATACAAATAACTTTTCTACAGTTATTCCTAAATCTTAAAGATAGGGACACCACCATATGTTTTACTTATAGTTGTTTCTTTTCTTCCAACAGCTGGGAAAAAAAATATTATTGTATTTAGACTTTCTTCAAAGTGACTTTTTTTATTACAGTTTGTTGTTTTTCAAGCTGTTTCTTATTCTTCATGCAATATGTTTTCCTTACTCTCTCAACTCTTTCAAATAACCTACTTATAATTAAATTCAGCTCTTAAAATTGAACCAATCTTGAAAGGTTTTACTTTGGAAGTTTTAGGCCCATTGCAAGTAGCCTGTTGGTGCACTGAAAGTGTTAATCACTCAGTTGTGTCCAACTCTTTGCGACCCCATGGACTGTAGGCCATCAGACTCCCGTGGCACCTTCAGTTCAGTTCAGTCGCTCAGTCGTGTCCAACTCTGTGGCCCCATGAATTGCAGCATGCCAGGCCTCCCTGTCCATCACCAACTCCCGGAGTTTACCCAAACTTATGTCCACCGAGTTGTTGATGCCATCAAGCCATCTCATCCTCTGTCCTCCCCTTCTCCTCCTGCCCCCAATCTCTCCCAGCATCAGGGTCTTTGCGATGAGTCAACTCTTCTCAAGAGTTGGCCAAAGTATTGGAGTTTCAGCTTCAGCATCAGTTCTTCCAGTGAACACCCAGGACTGATCTCCTTCAGGATGGACTGGTTGGATCTCCTTGCAGTCCAAGGGACTCCCAAGAGTCTTCTCCAACACCACAGTTCAAAAGCCTCAATTCCTTGCTGCTCAGCTTTCTTCACAGTCCAACTCTCACATCCATACATGACCACTGGAGAAACCATAGCCTTGACTAGATGCACCTTTGTTGGCAAAGTAATGTAAATGCTTTTTAATATGCTATCTAGTTTGTTCATAACTTTCCTTCCAAGGAGTAAGCGTCTTAATTTCATGGGTGCAATCACCATCTGCAGTGATTTTGGAGCCCCCCCAAAAATAAAGCCAGCCACTGTTCCACTGTTTCCCCATCTATTTCCCATGAAGTGATGGGACCAGATGCCATAACCTTAGTTTTCTGAATGTTGAGCATTAAGCCAACTTTTTCACTCTCCTCTTTCACTTTCATCAAGAGGTTCTTTAGTTCTTCTTCACTTTCAGTCATAAGGGTGGTGTCATCTGAATATCTGAGGTTATTGGAATTTCTCCTGGCAATCTTGATTCCAGCTTGTGCTTCTTTCAGCCCAGCGTTTCTCATGATGTACTCTGCATATAAGTTAAATAAGCAGGGTGGCAACATACAGCCTTGATGTATTCCTTTTCCTATTTGGGACCAGTCTGTTGTTCCATGTCCTGTTCTAACTGTTGCTTCTTTCTGACCTGCATATAGGTTTCTCAAGAGGCAGGTCAGGTGGTCTGGTACTCCCATCTCTTTCAGAATTTTCCATACTCTCCTTAATCTGACCGGTTCCTTGTGCTGAGATTCTTACCCCATGTGCCTCAAACAATTGCATACATATTATAAACAACTGACCTTAGAATTTTTGGGTTTTGACCAGATTGGTTTTGCCCAAGCTTCTAAACATGGTCTTTCCATGTTCCTAACCATCCAGCCAAATTGTTGGTCAAAATCCATGAATCAGTACATATTGCACATCTGACATGTCCTTTTCCATTCAAGGTGAAAAACCAGGCTTGTACTAATTGGGAGGATTTCCATCTCTACTGAACTTCAAGGTTTTTTTTTTTTTTTTTTTTTTTTTTTTTTAAAGAATGAATGGGGCTATTAGTTCTGCAGCTGTCTGCTTTGGAGTGATGCTTGCTTATTACTGCAGAACTCTTGGTATAAAAGTTACAAAACTCCCCTTCCTCTGTCCACTGATCAAAGTCAAATACGTGCACATGTGCAGTCACTTCAGAAGTGCCTGAGTCTTTGCAACTGCATAGATCACTGTTATATTTCTTGAGCTCAAAATTATTTGTTGTTTAATGAACGAAAGACAAAAGAAATGAGTGGAATATATTTTCACTGCAATTGTTATCTGTATAGACAGAGCTACATATTTTTAAAACTGTTTTTCATAAAAAAGTTACTAGAAATAAAAATTAATAACAGAAATATATAACATGTACATGGGATAGACAGTGCACACTGCTAAATTTAAAATCGATAACAGGGATCTACTGAATAGCACATGTAACTCTGCTCAATATTATGTGGCAGCCTGGATGGGAAGGGACTTTGGGAAAGATATAATACATGTATATGTAAGGCTATTAAATCCCTTTGCTATTCACCTGAAACTATCACAATATTGTTAATTGACTATACTGTAATAAAAAATTAAAAGTTTAAAAGTTAAAAAATTACTTTGAAAAAAGAAAAATATAACAAATCAAACAATATTCATAAAGTAATAAATTCTTTCTAAGAGCAGAGAAGATATCAATGTAAAAGATATTTTTTAATGTGATAACATACTTTCAATTATTTTTTTTTCTTACATAAGCAGGACTAAGACAACTTGTGGCTTCCAAAATAGACATAGCTAGAATTCTT
This sequence comes from Hydropotes inermis, assembly GCA_020226075.1. Taxonomy (NCBI): domain Eukaryota; kingdom Metazoa; phylum Chordata; class Mammalia; order Artiodactyla; family Cervidae; genus Hydropotes; species Hydropotes inermis. Next base: position 112,869,447 of record CM035270.1, on the reverse strand, counting down.
CCTAGATTCTGAAAAAGATGAGAAAAAAAAAAATCCTATTCTCCACTACTACTTACTTTTTTCCTTTATTTTACTGAATGTATTCATTTTTCTTTCTAATAATGCTTATCCATTCAACATTTATCATAAACCAAAACTGTGCTATTTGCAGAAATTATTGCTAGGGAGTCTGCAGGTATTTCATGGAGTAAGACTGTTTAAAGAATACATTGAAATTACTGTCTAGAATTAAAATATCCTTTTATTTAAATCATCCTCTTTTTTGATGGTTTATAAGCCTAAGTTGTTGACATGAAAAATACAGACTTTTTTTGGTTTTTGCTTTTTTATGCATCACTATTTTTAATTTTTAATGTTTCTTAATGCTAAAAGGATATTTGAATATGGTGTAATATTGTTACTTATGCATTAGAATTTACATGACCCATTCATTTTGTATTTAAAAAATAGTTAACATGCCACAGTATTACAATCAACATATTACTACCTGCTATGATATATAAAAATGAACAGAGTAAGTGAAAATATGTGATTTAGTTATATATATGAATAAATGCATGTAATAAAATATAGTACATATACTAGTATATAGAGTCAATTCAATATATAAATATATAACAAATATATAATTTGTATATATATAGAGAGAGACAGAAAGATAGATAAATATATAGTCAAGGATTGCTCTTGTCTCAATAAATGGTAACAGTATAATTATATTACCTTACTATTGCATTGCCTGGCAGTATATCACAGCAGTGAAGAACATGGAATGAGAGGAAGTTATACTCTGATTACTGGATCTTTAATTTTTTTTGTTTTGGATCATCCTCTTTTATGTTTATTACTCACCTGTTAAAATGGGGATAAAAACAGTACCCCTACCTCTTTGTGTTATAGAAATGTCTGCTAAATGTCAATGGGTTATCAATTTTATTTCATTTTATTATCATTAAAGCTTATGGATGTATATACAGTGATGAAACTAGTAAAATCAGTTTCCAATTTTGCAGAATATTTTAAATAATATTAGTTGTCCTCTGTTAGGCTGTTCTATAATTTCTTGCATTACTTTCTTCTCCCCTTCTTGCAGAAGCAATGATTTCTGTTGGTTATTATTTTCTTTATCTCATTGATATTCTTAACTGATAATGTGTGTTCACCAATAATGTCCTTTTGACATTTGCATCAGTTGAATGAACATTGGAACACAAGCACATTTTTATTGATCACTTGAAATAACTTTTCTTCTACACAATTTCTTAATGGCATTTTTCATCTGGTCATTTCTCTAGGTATAGATTAAGGGATTTTATATGGGAGTTATCATAGTGTAGAATAGAGCAACTGCTTTATCAATACATAAAGTAACTGCTGGTCTCATGGAAGTAAATATGCTTGGCGCAAAGAACAAGAGGATAGCTGTGATGTGGGAGATGCAGGTGGAGAGGGCTTTTTGCCTCGCCTCCAAGCTCTGTGTCCTTAAAGAGAGCAGAATGACTGTTTAGGAGCCAACCAAGGGAAGATTAACAGACAGATGAACCCACTGTTGGCAACAACAAAGAGCCCTAGAGTGTGGGTATCAGTTCAGGCAAGTTCGAGCAAAGCGTTCAGGTCACACATAAAGTGGTCTATGACATTAGGGCCATGGAAGGATAACCTGAAGATGAAGAGGATCTGCATGGTTGCATGAAGAAAGCCTCCTGCCCATGGCACTCCCACTAGCAACCAACACACCTGCCAGCTCATGATGGTTGTGTAGCGCAAGGGCTTGCAGATGGCCACGTAGCGATCATAGACCATTGCAGTCAGCAGGATGATGTCAGCACCTGCAAATAAATGCTCTCCAAAAACTTGGGTCATGCATTCATTGAAAGAGCTGATTTTCTTTTCATGGAGAGAATCTACAATCAGTGTAGGGGCATTGACACAGGAATAGCAGACATCAATAAAAGAGAGATGAGCCAGGAAAAAGTACAGGGGAGACCCCAATAATGAGCTGGTGGTGATGGTGACCAAGGTGAGCACGTTCCCTGCCATAGACACGAAGTAGACAACCAAAAACACTGCAAATATGATTTTCTGCATCTTCGGATTCTGTGTTAGTCCCAGTAGAATAAACTCTGTCACGTTGTTTCTATTCTCCATGTGTCTCAAGTTATAACTAATGATGTTACCTGAAAGAAGTTGCAGTTTATTAGTTCTACTTTGAATTTAGTAAGCCTATCAATGTAATTAATCTGTAGTTTATACTGTATTATAAATTGTATGACTTTTTCTGATAAAAGAAAATAATTCTGAACCACTGAAAATTACTTAGATATGAATGTATGAGAATATAAAAATATGAGTGTAAGAATTTATATGAGAATATGAATGCAGTGAAGAGGGTTTTGAGAAAGAGGGAATCTTGCATACAAGTATAGTATACTTTTCATGGACTTGGATGAAGCAGGCTGAAATTCAGTAAAGGGATAGAAACCAGAGAATTTAACGCCATTATCAAACTATTTGTATTAGTTGACATTAAATGTACCTTTGCACTGGTAATGGGAAAGTAAGGAAAACATACAGGGTCTATTGTAGTAGAATTGATAAATAAATTGCCTAAACCCAGTAGTTTTATATTAGCTGATATACTTAATGAATAATTTACATGGGCACGGCATGATAGCAGCCTGGAATTTGCGCATAATCTCAGAGACTAATGTTAATTAGCAATACTAGTGATACTATTAACTAAACCTTAATTTAAATAAACAATACTACAACAAAATTATTTTTAAAAACTTAGTGAACATTTACTGTGTGCTTTTTTTTTCAGGCATTTGGTTATTTAATCCTCATTAAAAATTTTCAGGATGTTTACTGCCATCATTTTTATACTTATTTTACATATCAGGAAGAGAAGAATAGAGAAATTAAGGATCCTGCCAAGATCAAGCAGCTAATAAAGTGCAAAGTCAAGATTAGATCAGATTATACTTCTTCTTTTTCCTCCAAATTCTTGCACACACCCTATATTGTGATGTTATATAGTAAATAATGTTAAGCCAGCAAACTACTTTGATATGACCATAATAATAATAATTATTATAGTTACTTTAATTAATGTCTTTAGATTCCTGCCCCAAATAGAACAACTAATGAAAGATATGTGTGAAATTAGTTCAGATTATACTTTTTTCCCCTTCCAAACTCTTAAAATGCGTCCCTTATTGTTAAGTTTAAATTCAGATTGAATTAGAACTCTTCCTTTTGACATGACCTATAACCATAATAATTATAATTGCTTTGATAGTACTTCAGAGTCAAGAATATATGAAGCAGTTTCATTGACAGTCACAAATACATCTACACACATATTCAGACACAACCACACACAGTGTAACATACTGGAATTCCCAAATGTTGAAAACTATGCCATACTGCTTTCACTGAAGGTCCATTTTATCTCTATCTTTCTTTTACCCCCATTTCCTTCCTACCCCAATTTGCATAGAACTCATACACTCACAAACTCTTCTATGAAATGCTGAAATGGTGATCCCAGTGGTTAAATATACTGACTTGCGAATCTAAAGACCATGTTAGAATCTTGCCTTTTCTACTTGCAGCTTTTGATCCAGGGTACATTTCTTGTTCACTTACACCCACGTTCCCTCTATTATCAAGTGGGAACATTGTGTCTGCCTCACAGTCTCTTATGAGAATTGACTGAGGAAACATGTATGGATATATACATCACACCGCTGTGAAAACACAAAGCAACTTCAGCTTCTTTTATGGCTCTACATGCAGCTAGTAGACAGGAAGAACTGACAATTTGAGTAATAATAAAGAGAAACTTGTAAATATGCAGTACACTGGGAGAAGCCAGAGGGACTCATATGCTCACAGCAGTTGATCCAAGAAAGAATTATCCTTGTTCCTGCTTGCAATAAAGGTAACTGTTTTTATCTTCTAATACATTTATATATTTTGTGTATGAAGTGTATTAAATTTTGTTTTCATCCCTCAGAAATGGTTTTCATTATTAAAAGAAGTGTTTCCTGGCCAAACAAAGAAAAAAAAAATATCTAGTGATGGAGTGTTAGCTCACATAGATTTCTTAATCTCCAGCCTCAAATGTATCATCTATCAAATTAGGTTAATGTTATTTACCAAGTATCTTTCAAAGAAACAGGTGAAGTTGTAATGTTCTGTATCTATATTTTAAAAGTATTGAAGCATATGATTACTCATTATACATGTAATATAACTATTTAACAAGTATTAACACTAACTAATAATTTACCTTCTGGTTTTACATGATATTAATGATATTTTAGGGCATTCAGAATTAATTTTATTTTCAAATTGACTTCAACTTGGGATAAGTAACTTTCAGTTTGAAAAATACGACATAAAGACATTTCAGATTATTTAATTTCTGAGTAGATATTAATTCCTTATATAAGACTAAATCTTTTATTATAACCTAAAGCCTTATAAATTTTCACAGAAAATCTTGGACTTGAATTTAGAATGGATTCATTTGGAACATTATGTAGAAATGATCTTGTATAGATGGCTCTCGTCCCACAGACGAGGCAGAAAGCTTAGTGGAAACACATTCAAGTGAGTCGTCCTAACCTTGATGAATCTTGCTCTGCATATGCAAACAACTCAAAAAAGACTTTTTCAGTGGCAATACATGGATATTTAAAGAGCTTTCCACAGACTTTCAAAGATTTCATCTTGTAGATGCTATTTTCTCTCTCGGGAATTAATTAACTCTTTTGATGGAAAAGCCTTGCGTGAAAAGCAGGTCTTCTGAAGAAGTGCTTGTGGAACACTGATTTCGGGGTGGGGAATTGTATTCCCTACACTTGCAACCAAAACATGCGAGTCCCATTTCTCTATCTGAACCTGGGTTTCTAAGAAACCTGAATGTCATGTGAATACCAATGATGGCATAATTCAGGCATGGGCACATGTGATACAGTGAACTTGTGGATCCATCTCAAAGAGAAAAGTTCTACCTTTTTATCAGTATTTAACTTTTTTTTCTGGAAACCTAGTGTTGATTACTTGAGAATTAGAACAGTGTTAGGGTATAAAGTTAATGGAAGTCATTTCAAAGTACTTGAGTCCAAAGCCCACCATTTTTCACATTCATCAGAGGGCTATGTATGTAAACAGAATTCTAATAGGATCCATGTGATGGTCAGCATGAAACACTAGGCATCACTAAGTATGTAGAGAGATATTTAAAGCACAGAAGGAATGCCTAAATTAAGCACAAGTACTTTTTCACATTCTAGTCGCTTTGCAGTAATTTTCATTCAGTTACTCTAGGAGGTATGCAGTGAAAAATTACTGTGATTTAAGCCTTTTTATTTTATTCTAGGAGGTATGCAGTGAAAAAATTACTGTGATTTAAGCCTTTTTATTTTATTCTAGGAGGTATGCAGTGAAAAATTACTGTGATTTAAGCATTTTTATTTTATTCTAGGAGGTATGTAGTGAAAAATTAATGTGATTTAAGCCTTTTTAAAATATTTTTATAGGTATATCTTTTGGGGGAGACATTTATTTTTCAGTTCTTTCCATAATTTAAAAATAGTTCTTTGTTTCTTATTACTTAGTGCTTTCTATATATTCTAGATACATGTTTGCCATATATATGTTTCATATATATAAATATATTTATTTACAGAAAATTATGGTTAAATTTATGTATGTTTTATCTATATAAATATATATATAATCCTAATTTGTAGATTCTTCTTTCTTTTATTTCTTTTGTGAATTTCCTTTTATTTTAAAAATGGGGATGATATATTGGATGTGAAGAACAACTTGACAAGTTTTAAGTTGTTTTATGCTTTATGCTTTTCATCATATCTCATAAATAATGGTCTATTTCAAGGTCAAATATTTTTTCTACAATGTTTATATATTCAGATGTAACTTCTAGACCTCTAATTCATTTGTATTAATTTCTGTGTATAGTGTGTGGTAGTGATTCAGGTTCATATTTTTTTTGCCTATAGATATCCAATTGATCAAGCATTTGTTCAGAAAACTGTTCTTTCTGCATTAAATTACCTTGATATTTTCATTTAAAATTTATACATATATATTTATTTATAAACATTTTGTCATGTTTCAACAGCACACAACCTAACTTATGGGAGCTTTATAGTTCACCTTGAATGTTGGTAGAGTAAGTTCTCCAGCTGTGTTCTTTCTTTGAATGTGAGTTTCTATTCCACATACTTTTGAAACTGTATTTTCCTACACAAATTTCAAAATAGGATTGTCAGTTTCTTCTGTCTGAGCCACCAGGGAATTCATGTATATATGCCAATACTAAACTCCTAATTTTCCCCGCTTCCTCTCCCTTTTGGCAACCAGAGGTCAGTTTTCCATGTCTGTGAATCTAGTCCTGCTTTGTAAATAAATGAATTTGTATCACGTTTTGATTCCACATAGGTAATGTAATTATTTGTCTTACTTGGTCTGACTTACTTCATTTAATATGATAATCTGTAGGTCCATCCACGTTTATGTAAATATTTACCTTCCAAGCAATATTTTCTAATTTTATTATTTTTGAATTACTTTTGTTGTTCAGTTTCTAAGTCATGTCTTACTCTTTGTGACCCCATGGATTGCAGCATGCCAGGCGTCCCTGTCCTATACTAACTCCTGGAGTTTGCTCAATCTCATGTCCGTTAGCCACAGTTTATTTAAAATGTGTTAATTTCTACTGCAGAGCAAATTGATTCAGTTTACATATATGTATGCATATATATATATATATATATATGTATGTATTCTATTTCATATTTTCCATTGTATTTTATCACAAGATACTGAGTATAGTACTCTTTTCTATACAGTATGTATGCTCAGTCGCTCATTCATGTCCAACTCTTTGCAACCCCATGGACTGTAGCCCCCCAGGCTCCTCTGTTCATTGGATTCTCCAGGCAAGAATACTGGAGTGGGTTGCCATGCCCTCCTCTAGGGGATCCTCCCAACCCAGGGGTTGAACTCAGGTCTCCCACATTGCAGGTGGATTCTTTACCATCTGAGCCAGCAGCTACACACTAGGACCTTGATTGTCCGTACGTTTCATTCTTGGAATGCACGTGATTGGTTCTCTCTGCCCTACTTCATCTCAGGTTTTCCTGAAACCTACTTTAGTTTCCCTCCCAGCCTTCAGAAAGCTGGGTGAACACAGAGCAAAGTTTTCAGAAATGCCTTGTCTACAGACTCGGTGAGCCCCCAGCTGAGTAATACTTGAGGCAAGATAAGATAAATTTGGAAAGTAAACAACCAGAGGAACAGGGACACCACCTTGGACAGTGGCTTGACAATCTTTGTTTTGGATATATTTACAAATACCTTTGGGAATATAATTACTTAGGGCTTTCAAAGACTTATTAATTTTTGCTTAGTTACTGAAGTTTATATTCTGTCCTTCCCAACCAAATTTTCCTCAGGCATATGTATAAAATAGATGATACCAGGAATTAACTATGATTTCCTGAGGGATGAAGATACTCTGTTTTCATTACTGACAATTTTAGTGAATATTTTAATCCTGCTTCCCTTGTAAACCTGTGGAAGATTTAAGATGCATTGATTTCCAAAATATTTGAGAGATATGTTTGAATTACTGGTTTTTATTCTTTGCATTTAACTTCAGACTTTTTATACAAGGAACAAATTGACGTATAAGTATCTGGGGGTGGAATTCTTCTTGATGCATCCTAAAACTAACCTGACAGACACTCAGATCTGCTGTTTGTGACATTGGTTTGGGTAGTGTCCCACCAGCCATGTGCTAGCTTGATTATATGCTGTTTACATTTGTTTGATATAATTTCTTTCTAAAATCTATTACTTCTCTTGTAACATGTGATAATTTAATTACTATAATAAGATCACAGCATATTTTAGTTTTAATAATGTATTATTTAAATGGAAAATTCTGTGTAATAACAGAATTAAAGCATTCTCGAGTTGGCGATGTATTTCATTGGGCCTCATCACATACTTGTATGCGTCTTCCCATATTACTATTAACATAAGACCCAATTTCAGCTTGAATATCCATCAAGATGAGTAATTCTCCATTTCAAAGTATCTGGCATTTTAACATACACTAGTTTCATCTAGATCAATAAAAATAAGTTTGTAACATGCAATGTTTTAATAAAACAAGAGAAAATTTAAATACATTCTGGACAATGTAAGTTAAATATGAGAGTGCCTGATCTTAAGCTTACAGCATAATGAACAGCAAAGATATTTTCAAATGAAGAAATAAAGTAATTTTGGAGAATTTTTTTCATGATGCAAGGAAAATAAGACAATTGATATGTGTTAAAAATTGCCTTAAAATAACCAACCTATCATCAAACTAATTGAAGTTTTTTCATCACCATATTGTTGAAATTAATGCTTATGTGATTGCACTTGTTAAAATTATGTGGGATTTTTTTTTCTTTTTGTTCAACTTTATGTAGGCATGACAGTTTCTTTGACTGCTAAACTACTTACTCAAACAAAAATGAGTGTTAAAAAGAAGTGTGTTGTGACCCATATGTATTACTGGGTATTTTATATTTTTCATCAAATTTATGGATTATCTAATAATGTCTTAAATGTAAGATAAATGAGACAGGACTTTCAAGCATGGTAAACCTCAGCCTGAGAATCACGCTGGTCGCTCAGTTCGGCACTCAGCTTTCCCAGGACCTGGCTGCGGGCCTTGAACCGCCGTTTACGGCCCCGCTGCTCTCCAGCTCATCCACTGTCTTCAGTTCTGGATTTCCTTACTGTCTCACGTTCAAAACGCTGCTTCACGACAATGTTTTCTCCTCCCTGACTGTTCACGCTTCCTTTTACCTATGTTAACACCGTTCATACATTATAATGGCTCTGAGATGCGGGGCTGTTTCAATCTATTATAGATCAAATGTGTTTCTTTTAAACACATAATACCTTTTAACAAGTGCGAATACTCAGAAAAACACAGTGGACGTTCATTAACCCGATATTTGCATGTTGCTTTCTGCTCAGATGGAGAGTCTGAATTGAGATTTCATTATTTTCATTGCTATCCTTTGTGATATATTCTTCCCCATTCACCTCAACTCTCCTGTTTAACTTCAGATTAAAAAAGAATCAGGCTTCTTGTCTTTTCTCATTTTAGTGTTTTACTTTCCAATTCTGAGGAATTATTTTGACTCTCTATCTAGGTCTCTTCTGAAGTCAGAGATTGAGGTTAATGAAGTTATTTCTCTCCAATTTACTTATTTATTTATTTATTTTTCTACTTATATAATACATTTCTTTAAATGACTTTTATATAAATGCTTTTATTTGACATATCAATATTATTCCACCTCACAAACAAAAAAATCTGTGTCAATTGCAATTATGTAGAAGACAGATCAATGTACTGCAACCCCACCCCACCCCCCAAAAAAAACAACTTTTGAATACTTTTGAGTTAATGCTAATTGCTGAACACTGTGTGACTTATATTTTGTTCTGGTAGTTACAGAAAAACAGGCTGGAAGCTTTATAGTGAAAGTGAAAACAAATAATGAGAAATTTTAACCTCTGTGATATTGCTGTTCTGAATAATAGTTTAAAATAGAATTGGTGTCATACAGGCCATTTAAATTGCCTGTTAACTGTTTGCCATCTAAAATCATCATAGAGACTATAAACAACACTCAAAATAATTTTGCAAAGCCCTAGACTTGACACTTTATAAATATGAAAACCATGCACTTGCTATAAAAACATTCATTCTAAAAGAAAAAAAAATCATTCTCTGTTTGCTTTTTCTTTTAAACAGACATTTCGGGACCTGGATATGACTGTCAAACACTAAAAGTGTGCTAGCTTTTTCAAACCCACTGTGGACAAATAATTCCTCATCAGTGGTTAAAATAGCATCTAGAAGTGAACTTGCTCTATCTTGCACTTATTTTATACTGATTAAATAATGTCTTAAGATTATCCCTTAGTTACAAAATTTGAAAATCCATAAACATTTCATTAATTCTTCATTGCAACATATGCCACTGAGGGATAATTGAACCAAAAATTGTCATATCATCTCTTTTATGAACAGTAGTTATTTTTTTTTTGCACAAAGTTTCCAGCAATAAACACTTGAGCAACTTCACCACATTTATTTATTCACCACAATATCCAAAACAAACTTCAATATCAGTATGTATTTTTAATTGTCTTAACACATGAAATATAAATATGAGAAAGAAATTAATTTGTAGATTTTTTGCAATTTAGAACATAATGTATAAATAAAATATAAAGTATAATGTAAATCTTAATATATATTTTTCAAAAGTTCTTTACCTTTTTATATAACAAAAATCACATTGATTTACCATGACCCATTAACTATGCTTGATCACAGAGTATGTGTACATACTGACTTATGTCCAACTCCTTGAGAGGCAATGGGCTGTAGTTCTCTAGGCTCCTCTGTCCATGGGATTTTCCAGGCAAGAATACTGGATTGACTGCCATTCCCTCTTCTAGGGGATCTTCCTGACCCAGGGATAAAACCAGTGTCTCCTGCTTTGAGGCAGATTCTTTACCACTTGAGCCATCACGGAAACCTTAGAATGCCCTATTTAAATTAATGTTCAGCAGTTTAAGCTGGAATTTTAAACAAATTTGTGTTTCTTTGGGATTCATCCCAGATAATTCAGGGAATTTGGTTAGATAATTTTAAAAGAAGCAAAGTCACCTTCATGTATATGGCCACCAAAATTGAAAAATATACAAAAGAATATTTTCTTGCCTTAGGTCAATTAGCCTTCTTTCTTTTGTAAAATATTTTATTTAACAGGAATTAACTTTTCTACTTTCAAAACAATGTTTAAATATTTAAAATTTTTACAAGTAATTGAGTAAATTATATAATCATTTTCATTATAAATTGTTTTGAAATAGATTTATAAAGTAAGAGAAATTAAAAACATTTACTAAATCAATAATTAATATTAAGGCTTTATTCATGTAAATGTATTTTTGGTAAATTTTATATTATTGTGTTTAATATGTGTTATATTATTGTGTTCACCGAAGCATATGTTTTCTTTTTTTCAAAAACATAAGTCATTTGTGTATAACCTACACTAAACTCAAATGGAAAACCAGAGAAACATATCAGAATTCATTCTTCTAGGACTTCCATATAACCAGAACAAACAAATATTTTGCTTTGTGTTTTTCTTATTCTGTTATCTGGTCCTGTTGGTGGGAAAACTTCTGCTTCTCTTTTCCATTCAATGCAGTCCTCTTTTTAACCAAGCAATGTACTATTTCCTCAGCCAAATTCCTCATAGACATCTGCTATACCTCCAGCGTTATACCCAGATTAATTGGAGATCTGCTAGTAGAGAGAAAGACTATTTCCTATGGTTTAAGTGCATGCTACAGGTCCTTATCCTGCACTTCTTTGGAGGTACTGAGATCTTCATTCTTACTGCCATGGCTTTTGATCACTATGTTGCCATCTGCAAGCCTCTCCACTATGTGATTATCATGAACAGAACAAGAGGCAATCTTCTCTTAGCTGCCTGAGCTGGTGGAGCCGTCCATTCCTTTCCTCAGTTTTTTATGGCAATCGGCTTGCCTTTCTTTGGTCGTAATAAAATTGATCACTATGTCTGTGATATTTTTCCATTGCTAAAAATTGCATGTACTGACACCTACATCACTGGTGTGCTTGTGATTGCCTTTTCAGTTGCCTTAGTCACAGTTGCTGTCCTCTTGTTTGTTTCTTATGGCCTTATATTATTCACTTTAAATAATCATTCAGCTGAGGGAAGACACAGAGCCCACTCTCCCTGTGGGCCTCATATCACTGTGGCCATCTTATTTTTTGTACCTGTTATCTTTACCTATCTTAGACCTCCCACTACTTTCCCTGAGGATAACGTATTTGCACTATTTTGCACTATCATTGCCCCCATGTTCAATGCCTTAATCTATACTATAAGAAATGCAGAGATGAAAAATAATTTGAACAAATTTAGTATAAAACTTTGTTTTCAAAGGAAGCACACCTTTAAGGAATAAGTTGTGCAGCAAAGAGATATTTAGAGTAGCAGCTATTTTAATGTGGTTCCTGTGAGTCAACTGTCTTGGTGCCCTATAGAAAAGAATAATGATACAAAGATAGAATCAGTAATTCAGATCACTGTAAACAAATTTACTTGCTTTCCACTTAATGACCTAATTTTAATACCATTTCCAATGTTAATTAAGGAGTTGTATAATACAGTTATTCACCTAAATTGATAAGTGAGTGGCTAGTCACTGTATCCAGAATCAAAGCCCACTCCTGTTCAAATGGAAGTGCAGGTCTCTCAGTTGTGTCCAACCCATTGCGACCCCATGGACTGTACAGTCCATAGAATTCTCCAGGTCAGAATGCTGGAGTGGGGAACCTTTCCCTCCTCCAGGGGATCTTCCCAACCCAGAGATTGAACCCAGGTCTCCCGCACTGCAGGTGGGATTCTTTACCAGCTGAGCCACAGGGAAGCCCAAGAATACTGGAGTTCATAGCCTATCCCTTCTCCAGGGTGTCTTCCCAACCCAGGAATCAAACAGGGGTCTCCTGCATTGAAGGCAGATTCTTTACCAACTGAGTTGTTAAAATGAAGGGGGGGGGGGGGGGGGGAATAACAAGACAAAACAAAACAAAAACTAGTAAAAAGACAAAATGTGGCCTATAAACAGATTCTCTCTCTCTCTCTCTCTCTCTCTCACACACACACACACACACACACGAAGAAAGCAGTTTTGCTGCACATGGATGTTTATAGCAGCTTTACTCATGATTACCAAATTTTGGAAGCAACCAAGATGTCCCTCAATAGGGCATAAATAGATAAGTAAATTGTAGTACATCCAAACAATGGAATATTATTAAAAGTTAAAAATAAGTGAGCTATTTCTGTGAAAAAATATTCAGGAAACTTGAATGCATATTACCAAATGAAAGAAACCAGACCGAAAGGGCTCCCTGCTATATAATTTCAGCTATATGACATTCTGAAAAAGGCAAAACTATGGAGACAGAAAAAGTATAAATGAATGTAAAGGATTAGGGAAGAGAGAAGAATGAATAGGTGGAGCACCAAGGATATTTAAGGCAGTGAAATTCTTCTGCTTGTTTCTATTATGTTGAATCTTATCAATGTATATGTCAAAACCCTCAAAATATACAGTACTTAGAGTGAACCCTAACGTAAACTATGAATTAGGGGTGCTAACAATGCACCATTGTATGTTCCTTTGATTTTAACAAGTACATCCCTCTGAGGGGGAGAGTGTCCCATTGTGGAGACAGGAGGTATATGGGGTCTCTGTACTTTAATCTCATATTAGCCATGAACCTAAAACTCCTCTAAAAATAAAGTTTTACTCATTAGAAAATACATTGTGGTACAATACTTAAAGGAAATCTTATAACTAAGTGAAGAAGAGACTTTCAGAAAGATTTTCTAGTAAATTAAAGGGAAAAAAAAACTTCACCTTTTATGAAAAGGTCTTTTGTGCAAGTTTAATAGTTTTTAAAAGTAAGATCGTTTAAGGTACACTGAAAATATTATAATAGAGAAAGAAGTGGATAATGGGATTTTATGAAAAGAAATAGTTATAATAATAATAGTGGAATAATTTTAGAATATATAAATGCAAGAGTTATTAGCATTAGGAGGCATTGTTACAAAGATGATTAAAGAGCAGAAAACAGTAAAAAGGGAGACAAAACTAAGTGGAGCTGTTTTAGCAAAGAGGAATGATTGTGCCTTCAAAAATCACCTACTTTGTTCGTTATCTTTGCCTGGTGGGATGGCATAGACCTTCATCACTGAAAATTCTTGGCCATTAGTAATTGTAAATGGAATGGGTTGTTGCAGTTTTTTATTGATCTTAATTTTCAGATATGGTAACTCAGGAGGGGCCCTTTGGGAGCTACTATATTCCAGACATACTTTTCTTCTCTCCTTTAAGGAGGATTAGTCCAATTCTCCTTAGCAGTTAGGATCACACTACCTTATGGTTTTGCTTGTTGATTCAGAAGCATGAGGACCCCAAAGTGATCAGGCAGGAGTCTTACCTCTCAGATCAAGACGACATCATTGTGTCTCCTGGTGAACCATTTCTCCCTTTGGAAATAAGACCTCTAAGCAGACAAAACCTAAGTTAATGGCAATAGAAATCACAGATTTTGCTAATAGATTTCTAAAGGTAGTAGTGAGTGGTATCACTCCAATTTTTACATTGTGGCATGTGGCACACCTATCTTTTTTTTAATATATCTAAAAAAGTATGTAAAGATACCTATTCCTTTAATTTTCTTGCTGCTTATCTTCCAACAACCATGTTCCTTCCAAGTCTCTTGACCATCTGGCCAAACCATTGATCAAAATCATGAATCAATGTACAGTACACATGTGAATATTTTTCCTTCAAAGCAAAGTGAAAAACCAGGTACACTGCTTGAAGTTTTATAGAGTGGAGTTACCTTCCTTCTGACCTTTAGGATTTTCCAGAATGGGGCTGTAGCACTGCAATTTTCCACTTTTGAGTTTATGGTGCAGTGATAAAGAATGGGATTTTGCAGTATGACTCATGGAACCAAACAGGAGCTCTGTGACAATCTAGAAGGGTGGGGTGGGGAGGGAGATGGTAGGGAGGTTCGGAAGGTGGGGGGACATGGGTCCACCTATGGCTGATTCTTGTTGATGTTTTACAGAAAACAACAAAATTCTGTAAAGCAATTTTCCTTCAGTTAAAAAATAAATCAATTAAAATGTGATTTAAAACAAAGAATCTACCTGCCAGTGCAGGAGATGCCAAAGACAAGGGTTTGATCCCTGGATCAGGAAGATCCCCTGGAGTAGGAAATGGCAACCCACTCCAGTTTTCTTGAAAATTCCATGGACAGAGGAACCTGGTGTGCTACAATCCTTGGGGCCAAAAAGAGTCAGACATGACTGACCGACTGAACACACACACATACCAACTTAGCCCGATTACATATACTGTGCTTCCATTTGATGAAATTAATGGCTAATGAAATATTACTGTGTATACCCAAGCATATGTCATTGATGGGTCCAGCAACAAGTTTATGATGGGCAACACAGGTTGCCTAGTAACCTGGTGGCCCATGCTTTAGCTTCAATCTCTGTGAAGCAAGCCAAGAGCTATTTCTCAAAATGAGAGTAGTTATCTGAAAAGGATCACAAGATTTTGCTCCACAGTCCTAAGTGCCTGCACTACAGTCGTATGTGGAGGCCTGCCAAAGCCTCCTGCAGCCCCATCTCCACTGACACATCAAGCACCATGGATCTACTGGATCATTTGTCCTTAGTGGCTGAGAAGCTTGAATGACAATCTGAACCTGTGACAAAGCTGTTTCTTTTTCCGGAACTCACTCAAGATTTTATGTCCTTTTATAAATGGGCCATTGAAATGCACCCACATAAAAAATGTGCTTTCTCCAAAGAACAGTGAGGTCCACTGAGCACAGTGCATATTCTTTGGTTATAGGAAAGGACAAAAGGAACAAATTAACTTTTATGTTAAAAGGAATACCTTGATATGCCCCATACCACTGTGCCTATAAATTATCACTGAGTTTGGTACTCTGAATTTTATTTGGATTTATTCTAACATCTGACACAGAAATGTCTTACAAAAAGAAAAAAATAAAGCAATTGTTGCTTCTTGGTCAGAAGATGCAGTCAGCATATCATCAATGTAATGGATCGACATAGTGGATTATGGTACAATGAACAACAATAAGAATCTGTTGGTTGCTCTTTGTCCATTTCAATTATAGATATGAGGAAATAACCACATCGGTTCAGTACCATGGACCTGAGCTAAAACTCCATAATCAATTAGACAATGCCAGACTCTGCTAAATTACTCAGTCATGTCTGACTCTTTGCAACCCCATGGACTATAGCCTCCCAGCCTTCTGTTTCCATGGGATTCTCCAGGCAAGAATACTGGAGTGGGTTGCCATGCCCTTCTCCAGGGGATCTTCCAAACCAGGGAAGACAACATTATAGGTGTTTGTTATTCTGCTTGCTGTAAATACTTAGATTTATTCATTTGACATTTATTATAAACCATACATCATGCTACTTGTAGAAACAATTTCTATCAAGTAAGCAAATGTTTTAAGGAGTATGACAGTTTATTTAATAAATTGAAATTTCTGTTTTACTTCAAAATATTCTTTGATTTAAATCATTACTCTTTGTGATGGATCATAAACATAAGAAGGACACATGGACAATGCAAAAGGATTCTGAATGCTAAAAGGAAATTTGGACACATGATATGATATTCATTACTTGCCCTTTAGAGATTGAATGTCCTGTTGCTTTTATGAGGGTTTCCCTGTTAGCTCAGCTGGTAAAGAATTTGCCTGCAATGCAAGAGACCCCAGTTCTGTTCCTGGCTTGGGAGGATCCACTGAAGAAGGAATAGGCTACCCAGTCTAGCATTCTAGGGCTTTGCTGGTGGCTCATATGATAAAGAATCCGCCTGCAATGTGGGAGACCCGGGTGTGATCCCTGGTTTTGGAAGATCCCCTGGACTGGCTACTGCAATTACATATCACAGTGATAAGTCAATGTCTAATAATCTACTATGATGTATATAAATAGGCATAATTATTAATAAAATTATTAGTATTTAGTTATATGTAATAACCTATTATATAATAATAGTGTACATACTAGGGCTTCACAGGTGGCATTAGTGGTAAAGAATCTGCCTAAAAATGCAGGAGACACAAAAATGCAGTTTCCATACCGGGGTCAGGAAGATACCCTGAGTATCGAATGGCAACCCACTCCAGTATTCTTGCCTGGAAAAATTCCATGGGCAGAGTAGCCTACTGAGTTTCAGTCCATGGGATCACAGAGTTGTACATGACTGGGAACACACACACATACATACAATATAATAATATGTTACATAACTAACTGTATATGTAATACATATGTAAATAACTACACATGGAATATAACTAATTATATAATAATAGCATATACTATATTAACAATATGCAACATTATTATGTAATACTATGTGACATGCAATATAACACATATATGTATGTATGTATGTGTATGTGTGTGTGTGTATATATTTTATGGTCTGAAACAGTCCCAGACTCTTTGAATGGTAATTAGGTTACCCGTCTGTCATTGTTTTCTGACAGTTAAGAGCATGATTTGAGTGATCAGTTAGATTGTCTACTAGTTCTTTGATATTTTCATTTTGGAATTTACTCCTGTTTAGTCTCTCTCCTGCTAATGGAAAAAAATAGCAGTGCCTATCTCTATGGATTATTGTTGAGATTATTCATAAGAAAGAATATATTTTATGGTTTTTATTTTTACTAGAATAAACATTTTGAATCCATATAAATTGATGAATTCAGTGATATCAAGTCCCAATTTGATAGAATTTTCTACATATTCAAAGAATGGTCCTGGGTTTGGCTTTTCCCATTTTCTTGCACCAATTTCTAATCCCCTTCTTTCAGAATCTAGGTTTAGTAATTTTGTTGTTGTTGTTGTTGCTCTTTATTTCACTAGGTATTCTTTGCAAAGATTATCAGCAATGTCCTTTTGACAGTTACATCTATTCAATTGACTTTGGGTTCTGGCCACATTTATATTTCACCTGAAATAGCTTTACTTATAAAACATTTCCTAATGGTAGTTTTCAACTGGGCATTCCTCAAGGTATAGATTAAGGGATTTAACATGGGGGTTATCATAGTGTAGAATACAGCAACTGATTTATCAATAGGCAAAATAACTGCAGATCTCATGTATACAAATATGCAGGGCACAAAGAATATGACAACTGCCGTGATGTGGGAGACACAAGTGGAGAGGTCTTTGCGTCTGGCCTCTGAGTTTTTGGTCCTTAGGGAGTGAAAAATGACCACATATGAGCCAGCCAAGAGAAGGAACTTTAACAGACAGAGAATACCACTGTTGGCAGCAACATAGAGCCCTAGAGTGTGGGTATCAGTGCAGGCAAGTTCAAGCAAAGGGTTTTGGTCACACATAAAGTGATCTATGACAGTGGGGCCACAAAAGGGTAATCTGATGATGAAGAGGATCTGTATGATTCCGTGAAGAAAGCTTCCCATCCATGCCACTCTGACTAGCAACCAACATAACCACCAATTCATAATGGTTTTATTGTGCAGGGGCTTGCAGATGGTCATGTAGCAGTCATAGACCATTGAAGTAAGCAGAATGATACCAACACCTGCGAGGAAATGTTCCCAAAAGATTTGAGTCATGCATCCTTTGAAAGTACTGGTTTTCTTTTCATAGAGTGAATCTATGACCAGTTTAGGGGTATCAACACAGGAATAGCAGGCATCAATAAAAGAGATGACACAGAAAGAAGTACATTGGGGACCCCAATAATGAGCTGATAATGATGGCAACTGTAGTGAAAACATTTCCTGCCATAGAGATGATGTAGACAATCAAAAATACAACAAATGTGATTTACCGCATCTTTGGATTCTACGCGAGTCCCAGTAGAATAAACTCTGTCACACTCTTCTTATTTTCTGTGTTTTCCGTGTTCTTGTTGCTCACAGTACCTTAAAAAGTCACAGTTTTTTAACACAGCCTTGAATTTATTGTTCTTCATCTAATAAATAGCAATTACCGAGATTCTATATCTAAATTCTAATAAGATTTTTAATATGGAAAATATTCTGATATCTTAAATATTTTTCAACTATGAGTGCATAAGGATTTGAGTATAAATACTAGAATATGAGTATAAGAATATGATCACATGAGTGTAGGCATGAAGGCAAATTTAAGAAAGAGTAAATTTTGCCTATAACTCTCATAAAGATTTTTTTGTGTGTGAATTGGACCAACTGGACTTGGATGAGGTTCAGTAAGGAGATGGAGATCAAAGTGTTATGTGTAACAGAGTAATTAGGCATTCACATTAAGTGTTATGGGGCATCCATAATAGGAAAAGAATGAATACAGGGGACTCTGGATACTGTAATAGAACTGAAAAGCCATGCTGCCTAAATCCAATAATTTAACTGTAGCTAATAATGTTTGGTTGATAACTGTATGGCATGGTGGTGACCTGTACATGGTATTCTTTCATCCATTTGCACAAGGTAAAGTATATCAGAGACTAATATTAATAGTAAGACTAATAATGATAACAACAATATAATTATATTCACTAGCAACAGTAAAACTAGTTTTAAATTCATGATGAACATTGTTACCACCCCGTGGACTGTAGCCTATCTGGCTTCTCCGTCCATGGGATTTTCCAGGCAAGAATACTGGAGTGGGTTGCCATTTCCTTCTCCAAATGAACACTTACTGTGCTCTAAATGTTTTTCCAGACATTCAATTATTTAATTCTCAGCACAAACCTCTGAAATGATTACTACTATCATTTTTATACTTATTTTTTCACACTAGTGAGTAGAAACTTAGAGAAACTAAGGATTTTTACAAAAATCAGGCAACTAATACAGAGCATATCTAAGACTAGTTTAAATTCTACTTATTTTTACTTCCTCCAAATTCTTAAATAGTGATCTATCTTGTTAGGTTAAAATAAACCATGTTGATCTAATAAGAACCTTTATATATAATCACAATAATTATCATTAATGTTATTTCAGAGGCAAGTGTCTATGAAGCAATATCATTGAAGAAATAGAAATAGACATACACAGACTCAAGCACTACACAGAGCAAACCTTACTGAGATGCCTAATCCTGAATAACCACATAATTTACTGCTTTCATTGAGGGCCAATTTTAGTTTTGTCTCTCCCTTGCCCATATTTCTTTTCTCCACAGTTTCCCTACAAAGCATTAACCCACAAACTCTTCTGCAAAATGTTGAAAAGGTGATTCTAGCAGTTAAACATACTGATTTGAGAGTCAGAAAAAAAATAAAAGATAAATAAATAAGCAGATAAAGATCTTGTCTTTCTCCACTTGCAGCTGCTTTATTCTGGGGTATATTTCTTGGCAACTTACATCCTAGTTTCCTCTAATATCAAATGAGAACAATAATGTCCACCTCATAGGCTGTTATGAGGATTAATTAAGAAAATATATATGAATATATCCACCATACTGCAGAGGATACACAGAGGAACTTCACTTATTTTTCTGACTGTCTATGTACCTATGAGAAAAAAAGAATTGATATTTTGATCAATAATACAAAGAAATATTCAAACATGCAATAAAATGAAGAATAATCATCTGGAAATTTATTTTTTAAAAAGCCTCAACAATAATAGTGGGTGACTTTAATACCCTACCCACACCTATGGATACATCAACTAAACAGGAAATTAACAAGGAAACACAAACTTTTAATGACACAATGGACCAGCTAGAACTAATTGATATCTATAGGACATTTCTCAACAAAACAATCAATTTCACCTTTTTCTCAAGTGCACATGGAACCTTCTCCAGGATAGATCACATCCTGGGCCATAAAGCTAGCTTTAGTAAATTCAAAAAAATTGAAATCATTCCAGTCATCTTTTCTGACCACAATGCAGTAAGATTAGATCTCAATTGAAGGAAAAAAAAAACTATTAAAATTTCCAACATACGGAGGCTAAATAACACACTTTTGAATAACCAACAAATCAAAGAAGATATCAAAAAAGAAATCAAAATATGCATAGAAACAAATGAAAATGAAAACACAACAACCCAAAACTTAAGGGACACTGTAAAAGCAGTGCTAAGGGGAAGGTTCATAGCAATACAGGCTTACCTCAAGAAACAAGAAAAAAGTCAAATAAATAACCTAACTCTACACCTAGAGCAACTAAAGAAGGAAGAAATGAAGAACACCAGGGTTAGTTAGTAGATTCCTTTGAATCTTAAAAATTAGGGCAGAAATAAATGCAAAAGAAACAAAAGTGACCAGAGCAAAAATCAACAAAGCTAAAATCTGGTTTTTTGAAAAGATAAATAAAATTGACAACACGTTAGCCAGACTCATCAAGAAACAAAGGGAGAAGAAAAAAATCAACAAAGTTAGAAATGAAAATGGAGAGATCACAACATACAACACTGAAATACAAAAGATCATAAGAGACTACTACCAGCAGCTCTAAGCCAATAAAATGGACAACTTGGAAGAAGTGGACAAATTTTTAAAAAGTATAACTTTCCAAAACTGAACCAGGAAGAAATAGAAGATCTTACCAGACCCATCATAAGCATGGAAATCAAAACTGTAATCAGAAATCTTCCAGCAAACAAAAGCCCAGGACTAGAAGGCTTCACAGCTGAATTCTACCAAAAATTTAGAGAAGAGCTAACACATGTCTTACTCAAACTCTTCCAGAAAATTGCAGAAGAAGGGAAACTTCCAAACACATTCTATGAGGCCACCATCACCCTAATACCAAAACCAAACAAAGATGCCACAAAAAAGAAAACTACAGTCCAATATCACTGATGAACATAGATGCAAAAATCCTTAACAAAATTCTAGCAAACAAAATCCAACAAAAGATCATACATCATGACCAAGTGGGCTTTATCCCAGGAATGCAAGGATTCTTTAATATCCACAAATCAATCAATGTAATACACCACATTAATAAATTGAAAGATTAAAACAATATGATTATGTCAATAGATGCAGAAAAAGCCTTTGACAAAATTCAACATCCATTTACAATAAAAACTCTCCAGAAAGCGGAATAGAAATACCATACCTCAACATAATAATATGACAAACCCACAGCAAACATTACCCTCAATGGTGAAAATTTGAAAGCATTTCCCCTCAAGTTAGGAACAAGACGAGGGTGCCCACTCTCACCACTACTATTCAACATAGTTCTGGGAGTGTTGGGCACAGCAGTCAGGGCAGAAAAATAAATCAAAGGAATCCAGATAGGAAAAGAAGAAGTAAAACTCTCACTGTTTGCAGACGACATGATCCTCTACATAGAAAACCCTAGGGACTCCAGCAGAAAATTACTAGAGCTAATCAATGAATATACTAAAGTTGCAGGATATAAAATTAACACACAGAAATCCCTTGCATTCCTATACACTAACAATGAGAAAACAGAAAGAGAAATTAAGGAAATGATACCATTCACCATTGCAACAAAAAGAATAAAATTCTTAGGAGTATATCTACCTAAAGAAACAAAAGATCTATACATAGAAAACTATAAAACACTGATGAAAGAAATCAAAGAGGACACAAACAGATGGAGAAACATACTGTGTTCATGGATTGGAAGAATCAATATTGTCAAAATGGCTATACTACCCAAAGCAATCTATAGATTCATTGCAATCCCTACCAAGCTACCAACAGCATTTTTTACAGAACTAGAACAAATAATTTCACAGTTTGTATGGAAATACAAAAAACCTTGAATAGCCAAAGTAATCATGAGAAAGAAAAATGGAACTGGAGGAATAAACCTGTCTGACTTCAGACTATACTACAAAGTCACAGTCATCAAGACAGTATGGTACTGGCACAAAGACAGAAATACAGATCAATGAAACAGAATAGAAATCCCAGAGATAAACCCACTAACCTATGGACACCTTATCTATGACAAAGGAGGCAAGAATATACAATGGAAAAAAGACAACCTCTTTAAAAAGTGGTGCTGGGAAAACTGGTCAACCACTTGTAAAAGAATGAAACTAGAACACTTTCTAACACCATACACAAAAATAAACTCAAAATGGGTTAGAGATCTAAATGTAAGACCAGAAACTATAAAACTCCTAGATGAGAACATAGGAAAAACACTCTCTGACATAAATCACAGCAAGATCCTCTATGACCCACCTCCCAGAATATTGGAAATAAAAGCAAAAATAAACAAATGAGAACTAATTAAACTTAAAAACTTTTGCACAACAGAGGGAACTATAAGCAAGGTGAAAAGACAGCCCTCAGATTGGGAGAAAATAATAGCAAACGAAGTAACAGACAAAGGATTAATCTCAAAAATATACAAGCAACCCCTGCAGCTCAATTCCTGAAAAATAAATAAGCCAATCAAAAAATGGGCCAAAGAACTAAACAGACATTTCTCCAAAGAAGACATACAGATGGCTAACAAACACATGAAAAGATGCTCAACAACACTCATTATCAGAGAAACGCAAATCAAAAGCACAACGAGGTACCGTTACACCCCAGTCAGAATGGCTGCTATCCAAAAGTCTACAAGCAATAAATGCTGGAGAGGGTGTAGAGAAAAGGGAACCCTATTACACTGTTGGTGGGAATGCAAACTAGTACAGCTGCTATGGAGAACAGTGTGGAGATTTCTTTAAAAAACTGGAAATAGCAGTGCCATATGACCCAGTAATCCCACTTCTGGGCATACACACTGAGGAAACCAGATCTGAAAGAGACACATGCACCCCAATGTTCATTGAAGCACTGTTTATAATAGCCAGGACATGGAAGCAACCTAGATGCCCATCAGCAGATGAATGGATAAGGAAGCTGCGGTACATATACACCATAGAGTATTACTCAGCCATTAAATAGAATTCATTTGAATCAGTTCTAATGAGATGGATGAAACTGGAGCCCATTATACAGAGTGAAGCAAGCCAGAAAGATAAAGACCAATATAGTATACTAACACATATGTATGGAATTTAGAAAGATGGTAATGATAACCCTATATGCAAAACAGAAAGAGAGACACAGATGTATAGAACAGAATTTTGGACTCTGTGGGAGAAGGAGAGGGTGGGATGTTTCAAGAGAACAGCATCGAAACATGTATATTATCTAGCGTGAAACAGATCACCAGCCCAGGGTTGGATGCATGAGACAAGTGCTCAGGGCTGGTGCACTGGGAAGAGCCAGAGGGAGCGGGTGGAGAGGGAGGTGGGAGGGGTGATCGGGATGGGGAATACATGTAAATCCATGGCTGATTCATGTCAATGTATGACAAAAACCACTACAATATTGTAAAGTAATTAGCCTCCAACTAATAAAAATAAATGAAAAAAAAAACATAACATTTGTACCTTATTTTCGCTTTTCTTCTCATTTTTATTTAAATCCTGTTTTAATCACATCCATCCATCCTGAAGTAAAAGTGGTCTCTCCTTTCATAAAAACCATTCCCTGTGTTTTTCATTTTGAAACATGTCGAGCATACAAAAAATAAATGACCCAATCAAAAAATGGGCCAAAGAACTAAACAGACGTTTCTCCAAAGAAGACATACAGATGGCTAACAAACACATGAAAAGATGCTCAACATCACTCATTATCAGGCAAATGGAAATCAAAACCACAATGAGGTACCATTACACACCAGTCAGAATGGCTGCTATCCAAAAGTCTACAAGCAATAAATGCTGGAGAGGGTGTGGAGAAAAGGGAACCCTCTTACACTGTTGGTGGGAATGCAAGCTAGTATAGCCGCTATGGAGAACAGTGTGGAGATTCCTTTAAAAACTGGAAATAGAACTGCCATATGACCCAGAAATCCCACTCCTGGGCATACAGACTGAGGAAACCAGATCTGAGACACGTGCACCCCAATGTTCGTCGCAGCACTGTTTATAATAGCCCGGACATGGAAGCAACCTAGATGCCCATCAGCAGACGAATGGATAAGGAAGCCATGGTGCATATACACAATGGAATATTACTCACCCATTAAAAATAATTCATTTTAATCAGTTCTAATGAGATGGATGAAACTAAAAAAACATATTTTTATAAATTAAAAATAAATTTATATATATATACATTTATTTATGAATAGCAGGTACATAACATTTTATAATATGCAAGACACATTCATGCTTTCCCAAATTTTGAGATCTAATATTCGGTAACATTCATCTTAGAACAGTCTACAAGCTCTGTTTAGTAAACCATATTACATAACTGTTTTTTCAAATATTTTGATTCATATTATTTAAAATCTGAGATCCTTGAGTTTGACTTAATTATACAACTTTTCATATTCTTTCTCTCTTGTAGGATTTTACTTCTTAACAAAGCTAATCTGCTTCTTTATTTATAATTGTATAACTAATAAGCATATATATGCATGTGCTATGTATATATTTACATATCTATGGATGAAACTCTAAAGCGGTATGTTCATTCTCTCTTTATAAGTAAACAAATTGTGTTTAGCAAATTTAAGTATCGTGTTTACTATTACATAATTAAGACACACTATTCTTTCACATGTATTGAAGTCTCTGTCTTGCTCCCATCACATGTTCAACTTTGGAAAGATTGTAGGTGACTGAAACAATATATACATTGTAGGTTTGGGGATGTGCCCACTGTATTTTGTTTGCTTGCCCATTGCATACTTTGGATTCACCTTTAAACGCCCCCTCCCTTACCGTCTTAACAGGTCTCTCATCAGTATATATCATTTGTTTGTTTCCCACAATTTTCACTGTGACAGAGCTGGTCTAACATACCATCAACTCTTGGCTAAATCCTTGTGCAGACTCCTGCCTGGATTTCTGCCTTCCATTTTGCCATTCTATGGTCTATGCTTTAACCACTAGTTCAGGCAGAGTGAGTTTCTTAAATTGTAGTTTGGATCATGTCACTTTTCCGTCTGACTCCCACTGTGCCTTTTCTTCACTCAAATTCTAAGCCTGTACATATACAGACATGGTCTGGACCTCTTTTCCTCTCTGGAAACATCTCCTATTTCACCTCTCTTTCCCTCTGTATTCCAGTTCTGATCTTTTTGTTATTTCTTGAACATCCTAGGAGATCTTTTCTTTCCAGAAAATCTTCCTTTAGAAATTTTTATGCTACGAGGATCTTACATCTATTGTTTCTTTCTCTTAACCAGTTTATCTGACTAGTGACACAGGTTCGGTTCTTCTTAGTCATGTCAAACCTCTTTTTCTCAAAAGAAAGAGGGAGATACCTTAATCTTTTCTCAAGTCTTATGGGTGATTTTCATGAACTATCTCTTGAATATATCCCCTTCTCTGTATTATTCTTCTTATCTATTTCAGAATAGCTCTTTTCTAATTTGTTCTTTTACTTTCCAAAATGTTGGTAACAGTGATATCCTGGGAAATTTCTTAAAGAATGTTATCTGCACGTCATTGATACTCTCATTTATTAGCCATTGAGAGGGTATAAAATGTGTTACACTGTTATTAAAAGCCTTCATATATATGGCAGAAAATAGCTTGCTAGACCTATTTTCTACAGCTTTTGCTTTAGAATTCTAGCCTAGATCAAAATTCATATATTTGTTTATATGTTAATAGTCCTTCCCATTTACCTTAGTCCTCCATTACCAGAGCCTCTAGCAAGCTTTAGTTCCATACATTGAATCTCTTTGGGTTTGGACCAAACAGAGTAATGGGTACAATAAAAAGTACTCAGTAAAATGTGTTGAATGAGCAAATTCTAACTAATGAGCATTTTCTTAGCCATTTTTCTAAGCTATGTTTCTGAGATATTTTAAGATATACAATGTAAGCATAAAATTGAAGATGTGGTGAGACTTGAGTGATGGCATTTTTAGAACCAAAAACCATGCCAATTAAACGGTTCAATTTTTGTCTGCAATAGCAATGCATTTGCAAACACCTGTTGTTGGAGTTTTCTATTGATTTGAGTCAATGACAGTTTCTTCTAAATTTATGGTGAGTTCTTTCAGAGTTTATGATGAGAATTTGTTAGGGAAAAAAAAATATCAGTTTTTCAAGAATGAGTTGCAAAACAATGAATGGTGAAATAGAGTGATTTTTAGTCTCTGGGTAAAACTCAACACTTCTGTCTCAAATTGCATGAGTCTTAATTACAGTTGTGTTTGTAATTGTATTTGTTACACAATGTTCAAAAAATATATTTTAAGATCAATGTTAGATTGGCAAAGCCACAGAGAAAACTGCATCTAGTGGAGGTTCTCTTCTGCCATATTGACCTTTTCGCTGCATCTTTCACATCCTTATTCCTCAGACTATAAATCAGTGGGTTTAGCATGGGGATCACCAATGTATAAAACACAGCAGAGACCTTCTCCTGTTCCAGGGAATACTGAGAGCTTGGCTGGATGTAGCTAAAGGTCACAGACCCATAAAATAAGGTCACAGCTGTCAGATGGGAGGCACAAGTGGAAAAGGCTTTGTGCCTTCCCTCAGCTGTGCTGATTCTCTGGATGGCAATGATGATGTGAATATAAGAGACCATGATGATAATAAAAGTGAACATTGCAATGACTCCAGAGAATATCAAAAGCAGCATTTCATTGTTATGAGCATCTGAACAAGAGAGCTTCAGAAGAGGGGGAATGTCACAGAAATAATGATTAACTATGTTAGGACCACAGAAGTAGAGTTTTAGCAAACCTATTGTGTGTGTCAGGGAGTTAATGAGCCCTCCCAAGTAAGATAAAAGAACCATCTGAATACAAACCCGTTGGGTCATAATGACTGTATATAATAGGGGCTTGGCTATTGCTACATAGCGGTCATAAGCCATCATAGATAGGAGAATGCCTTCTGTGGTAACATACAATGCAAAAAAGAAACTCTGTAGAACACATCCAGTAAAGGTGCTGGACTTGTGTTCTGAAAGGAAATTGACGAGCATTTTAGGAGCAAAGACAGTAGAGTAGCAGATATCACAAAAAGAGAGGTTGCCAAGGAAGAGGTACATTGGAGTATGCAGCTGGGCATTTAGGCAGATCAATATGATCATCCCCCAGTTGCCTATCAGAGTGATAAAATAAATAAGGAAAAAAAGCAGAAAAAGAGGGACCTGCAATTTAGAATTTTCAGTTAAACCTACCAGAAGGAATTCCTTCACACCTGTGTGATTCCAATCTGCCATGCATTCAGGTTTATATAGCTCTTTAGCTGCAGAACAAGATGGTATCACTCAGACAAATATATATATATTATATATGATTTCTCCATCATCTGGTGTCCATAATAACAGGAGTCATCTAGGTTTAGCCTGTAACTAGATGAAAAAAGAAATTAGCTTCAACACCAGACCATGTGTTTGCTAGACATTACATTTATAATGACTCACATTTTTGAAACTAGAAACTTTTATTCCTTCCTTCTCAGTTTCCACATAGTCAACATTGCAATAAGGAAACTATCTTAGATCATGAAACTACTAATTGGTAGAACTGACATTCTAACCCATATATGGCTTATATCAACCACCTGACTTGGCCAATGACACATACAAGTTCTCTGTTTACTAGGGCTACAAAGTCTGTAATAGAAATGATTTCCTTACCTGTGGCTAACCTATTCTGATTTTTTCAAATATCCAGTTAACTTTGGACACTCTTTCATAATATTCAACTCCTTTTTTTTTACTTTATTTTTTTTTAATTGTAGTGGATTTTGTCATACATTGAAATGAAACAGCCATGGGTTTACATGGGGAACACATATTCAACTCCTTTTGTTTATAGATATTAAACATCAGAAACTTTTGCCTCACCCATGCTCAGATTCCCCACTTCAACAAACAATGGCTGTGCCTTCCATGATAGTTGAAACAGGAGGAAGTGATAGAGACATATTTTCATTTGCTATTTAGTTTTAAAGCCCATCAAAAACTAGCAGTGTAATTTACTTGATAAATTTTTATATCACACTTTTGTATTTGCCTTCCCATCTTTTTTTTTTTTTTAATCAACAGGAAAACAACAAACCCAAGAACTTCATGTAAGGAGGTAGGCTGTGAGTGTGAAGTGTCAAACTATTACCTTCACTTCTCTGAGGGTTTTTGATTGGTTTTTGTTTGTTTGTTTGTTTGTTTTTACTAGGATTAAAATAACAAAACCCAAAAAACTTCATGTGAAGAGGCAAGGTATGAGTGTGAAGTACCAAAATTATATTGGTCAGATATGTGTTGCTTTTAAAAAATGTAGGCTGTCACTCGATTTCACTTGCATTTTTGGCATGATATAATATTAACTCAATAATATTTATGATTCAATATCAATAAATTAACCATTTGTATATATTTTCATGTATTTAATATATGCTATTTATTACATGAGGCCTTCCCAAAAAGCACCACTGTAGCGAACCTTGTTTTATTGCAGGGGACACTAAAGATCCAGGTTTGGTCCCTGGGCTGGGGAGATCCCTTGAAGGAGGGCGTGGCGACCCACTCCAGTGTCCTGCCTGGAGAATTGCAATGGACAGAAGAGCCTGGCTAGACATGACAGGAGACTTAGTACACATGCACGCACACTTACCACAGGTATATTGCTCCTTTCTGCCAAGGAACGTTATATTTGTTAGAGAGGAGCAAGAAAAATGTCATGCTCTCAAGGTGTTCACATGTAATTAGAGAAATGAATCAAATAAGCATCTATTGATATTTCACATACAACAAGGGTGAATACTATGAAGAAAAGTAATGAAGGAGAGGGTGAATAGAAAGAGTTAGTAGTTACTTTACTCTGTTGAGTATTAGTTTCTTATTGCTGGTGCAACAAGTTCCCAAGAATTGGTGGCTTAAAATAACAAGCATGTATTTTATGCAAGACACTGGGTTAGGTGTTATATATCTCAAGAGGGATGTTTGAGTTGTGCTCTCAAGGAACTTGAAGTTTATGGAGGTCAGGATATGGATAAGCCTGGGATGCAAAATTCAGGTATTGTTAAACAAAACCAAAATCTCCATTCAGAGGTTCATCACTCACAAACTGAGATTATAAGCTTCATCTTGTCTATATTTTTAGATCAATGTGTTTGGGAATCCAAGTTTACCATATCCAGGAAAAAGAAGAAATAATTTGTTGGAAAATATAAGTATCTTTTTTTTCTGTTAAAATATCTAGATTGTAAAATACAGAATGGGGTATTGTAATTTGCTACTAGGTGATCAGTCATGTCCAGTCATTTGTGACCTCATGGACTGTAACCCACCAAGCTCCTCTGTCCATGGGATTATCCCAGCAAGAATACTGGAAAAGATTGCTTTTCCTCCTCCAGGGCATCTTCCAGACCCAGGGATCAACCCCTGTGTCCGTGTCTCCTGCATTTTTGGGAGAATTCTTCCACCAGTGTGCCACATGGGGAACCCAAAAGCATATTTATGTCATTTTTAATAGGATTTTTTCCCCCCTGTGAGGATTCTTAGTGTAATGGGGACATCACATCACTGGTGTGTTAGGACTAGGATTGAAACAGGCTGGAACTTGAGACCTGGGACTCTATGCTACAGTGCTTGCATCTGGACAAATTTCTCCTTGAGCCACAAAATACAAAGAAACTATGAAGAACTCAAAGATAACTGTGCACATTCACAGTTGGGGCCAATTATGGACAACAAGACACAAAGACCAACCGTGTCCCTCCCCACCTCAAAAATAAAAATAAAACCAAAAACTCAACTGCCACTTCTAAAGATCTGGGAGCAAAACTATGGTGTTGGGAGCAAAACCAGGGTACTTTGCGTGCCTACTGCATTTACACCACCAAAAGGTGGGCAAGCATGTAAGTAATCCCTCCAGCCTGACTCTTGGGACCCACCTCTACTCTCACCCCATCAAAGGAACAGCTTGCTCCCCTTTGAGGGGCAAGCAAGGGCACCTATAAATGTTTTCACTCCCCCCACCCCACTGCACCCGGGTCACAAGCCTTGCCAGAATTTCTTGTCTAGCCTCATCAATTTCTATTGATTAAGGAGGGTCAAAATTCTGACCAGTGAGAAGATGGTCTGAGTTCCAATATAACTCTTCCTTTGACCTGTTGCATATTCTATATAATAATAAAAAGAAACAAAGAAAACATGCGTGCATAAAGTTTCCCTCCATTATTCAGAGAAAGAGAGGGAAAGCGAAGTTCCGTGCCAGTCTAATTAGCATTAGGGCTTCACACGGAGGATGTAGCAGTGACCTGGAGCATGATACTGGCAGACGCGCCTCAACGCCAGGACGCAGGGAAACTGCGAGAGCTACAGCGACAGCTTCATCACTGGAAACCATGATGGAAAACTCCAGATAGGGAAACGCGCCTCAACGCCAGGACGCAGGGAAACCGCGAGAGCTACAGCGACAGCTTCATCAGTGGGAACCATGATGGAAAACTCCAGAGAGGGAAGAGCGCTGCATTGCACCAAAGTATGATTTCCTCTCATGCGCTTAGAATCACAGCTAGAGCACAGAGTCATTCTGCCACTAAATTCAAGATTTCTGATGCCAACCAGTATCGTTTATCTGATAAAATTGGAGTCTGCTTTTGAACAGTAATAATGGAGAGCATTCCCTTAGGAAAAAGAACTACCGGAAACATTTTTGTGACCGAAAGACATACTCGAATGCAATTCTTCCAAATCTCAGAAAGATATCCTGAAAAGTGAAGATTCCCCAGAGAAAAATATTTGTTTAAAAAATATGAAATTCCTTCACTGTAGTTTACTTTTTACTTGTAACTCCAAATGTACATTAGAAAAAACACAATCAGCAATGATCAAAGTCACAGTAATAAAGGTAATGGTGAGAGAAATCACAAAGTTAAAGCCATTTATCAGGATAATAAAAAAGTGATCCCAGCCAAGTGTCAAAACAGTCAAAACAATTTCAAACAATGGGATAACTACTCTGTAAACAAAGCTGGACCATCTCACTATATTCTCTCATGAAGCTTCGCTTCCTGAATATGATTATCTGTTTATAATATTTACAACTGAAATTGTTAAATATTATGTGTAAACATTGCATTTCTTTTTTATTTTGTTCTTGTTGCTACAGAATATTGTATACAGGTACACATAGAATTGATTGCATGCTATATGAACTATTTGTTATTTATAAATTCATAGCTATGCAAATTTATAAGTATAAAAATATGCATTTCCATGTTTAGCCACTCAGCCGAATCCAACTCTTTGGTGACCTCATGGACTGTAGTCTACCAGGCCCCTCAGTCCTTCGGATTTTTCAGGCAAGGACACTGGTGAGGGTTGCAGTATTTCCTTCTCCAGGAATTCTTCCCGATTCAGGGATTGAACCTTCGTCTCATGGGTCTCCTGCACTGCAGGCAGACTCTTTACCTACTGAGCCATGGAGAAGCTTGTATATAAATATACTTATAGCTTAAAGTAATATAGAGTATAATTTTATGATTAAAGTTGTTTATAAAACATCAATACACACACACACACATAGAAACTTAAATAGCAGTCATTAATAAAAATTTTAAAAGAAATACTATCAACAACCACCACCTTGACATAATGAAAGACTCAAAATTACATAGATCATACTGTCTAATTTTAAAATAAGACATATTGGGAATTTCCATGGTCCAGTGGCATTCTTACTCCCAGGACTCCAGGCTGGATCCCTTGTTGGGGAACTAAGATCCTGTAAGCATCACAATGTGGTCAAATAGAATAAAATAATAAAAAATAATACATATTTATTTGTAGACAACTTTACCCAGGCACACTGGATTTGCAGTGGGAAGAAGTAGCAGCCTGTAGCAAAAGCAGTCCTGAGCTCTGGAAATCAAGTGTCTGTGTGCATCCCAGCTGTAGTTACAGACAGGATGCAATGACAAACTCAAGAAAAGTAGAAAGTAATTCTTTAAATATTATTATTAGAACCATAAAACAGATGTAGAATAAAATAGTTTTTATTAATAAAACTATTGCTAATAACATTAGGAAGAAATGCTTTTTCTTGTATTATAGCCAAATAAAATTCTGAGTATAATATTCTAATTTCTGTAGAATATCTAATTTACTGCAACTGTGAAAATGGCTTTAAGTTACCATGTGTTAAAACAAAAGCTTTAAAATGTTAATCTTCAGTTGTGTCTGACTCTGGGAGTCCATGGACTAAAGCCTGCCAGGCTCCTCTGTCCATGGAATTTTACAGGCAAGTACTGGAGTGGGTTGCATGCCCTTCTCCAGGAGATCTTCCCAATCCAGGAAATGAACCCAGGACATTATGGACAGATTTTTTTACCATCTTAGCTCCCTGGGAAACCCCACATTAAATACCATAACCATACACATACACATGAAAATATTGAACATGTGTACCAAATAAATAGTTCCCATTCTCCAAAAAAAAAAAAAAAAGAAAAGAGAGAGAGAAGAAAGCTTTCAAAAGATAAATGAAACACAGACTAGGACATTGTTATTTGGCTGTTTGAGAAAACTACTAAAATCATACAGATGGTAAGAGACTTTTAGTGTGAAGTAACAGGAAATGTCAAACTTTTAAATAAAACTATTGCCACTTCCTCAACATACTCACAGTTAAGCAAAGTCCAGAGTAAGCAGAAGATCTAGAAAAGACCAAGTTTTCATGATCTTAAAGGACTGATTATTGAAAGTAAAGCTTAATTATGTTTGCTTCTTTTTCTTTGGGGCCACAGTTATTATTAATAACTCCTTGTGTAGATGTGAATCTCAAATGTCCACAGGCTGAATCATTAGCATCCTTTCTATTCTCTTGAGACTGAAGCTAATCAAAACTGCAAGTTGTCTCAATGGCTGTTCAGTAGGTGCCTCTGCTCTCACTTTTTATGTAAAATAAATTTATTTTTTAGATAAAGCAATTTAAAAAACGTGTTCTCTAAAACTTAAACATCTTGGGATAAGGTGCAACACAGATGCAATTGCAATTGCATCTAAATGACATTGCAGAAACTAAAGATGTGTGTTTCAATGACATAGACACTACTCAGACAAGTGTCCAAGTATTCTAATAGTGAAACAGCTTCAGTCGTCCTCTTTCCTGTAAAATGGAGCCATTCAAACATACTTTATTTACCTCATTGATTCATTATGAAATTGACCCAGTGACTCAATGGTAAAGAATCCACCTGCAGTGCAAGAGACACGGTTTGAACACTGGGTCAAGAAGATCCCCTGGAGTAGGAAATGGCAACCCTCTCCAGTATTCCTCCCTGGGAAATCCCAAGGACAGAGGACCCTGGTGGGCCACAGTCTATGAGGTTGCAAAGAGTCAGACAGGACTGAGTAACTAAACAAAAGTTCACAACATCATACTCCAAAATTTTAACAATCATTCACATTAAAGTTTTATAAGAGGTTACATATCACACATGAAATTAATTCAATTGTATGCTCTGTTTTTGGTTTATTAGTATAATCAGTTCAGTTCAGTCACTCAGTCATGTCTGACTCTTGCAACCCCATGGACCGCAGCATGCCAGGCCTCCCTGTCCATCACCTACTCCTGGAGTTTACTTGAACTTATGTCCATCGAGTCGGAGACGCCATTCAACCACCTCATCCTCCATCTTCATCTTCTCCTCCTGCTTCCAATATTTCCCAGCATCAGGGTCTTTTCAAGTCATCAGTTCTTCACATCAGGTGGCCAAAATATTGGATTTTCAGCTTCAACATCAATCCTTCCAATGAATATTCAGGACTGATTTCCTTTAGGATGGACTGGTTGGATCTCTTTCCAATCCAAGGGACTGTCAAGAGTCTTCTCCAACACCATAGTTCAAAAGCATCAATTCTTTGGTGCTCAGCTTTCTTTATAGTCCAACTCTCACATCCATACATGACTACTGGAAAAATTATATCTTTGACTAGATGGACTTTTGTTGGCAAGGTAATGTCTCTGTTTTTTAATATGCTGTCTAGGTTGGTCATAGCTTTTCTTCCAAGGAGAAAGTGTCTTTTAATTTCATGGCTGCAGTCACCATCTGCAGTCATTTCAGAGACTAAAAAAAATGTCTCTCACTGTCTCCATTGTTCCTCCATCTATTTGCCATGAAGTGATGGGACCAGATGCCATGATCTTAGTTTTCTGAATGTTGAGTTTTAAGCCCTGCCAATGCAGATAGATGTAAGAGTTCAGCCCCTGGGTTGGGGAGTTCCCCTGGACAAGGGCAAGGCAACCCACCCCAGTGTTCTTGCCTGGAGAATCCCATGAACAGAGGAGCCTGGAAGGCTGCAGTCCATAAGGTCTCAGAGAATCAGCTATGACTAAAGCGACTTAGCATGCATGTATGCAAGATATGATAAAACTATGTTTTCGTTTGTTTGTTTGTTTTTACCACACTGGTGACTAATTTTGTATAAAAATACAATGAAGCATAGGCGTATATAGTTAGGACTAATAGTGATGTATCAGTTAAAAGGACTACATGTACTTAACTACCATACTTAACAGTGTTTGCAGTTACTAAAACAAAATATGGATTCTCAATGTTATTTCTGAATCTCCATTCTTATCAAGGTGGCAAATGTTACCTCATGTTTTTCAAAAATATATATTTTTATTTACTTCTGAGAAAAAAATAAGTTATGGATAAATTGTTTGAATGACAAACTATCCTACAATTGCACTCACTTCAGATTCTGACAATGTAATGTTTAAAATCCTTCAAGCAAGGCTTTAGCAGTATGTGAATCAAGCGCATTCAGATGTACATGCTAGGTTTAGAAAAGGCAGAAGACCAGAGATCAAATTACCAATATTTATTGGTTCATAGAAAAAGCAAGATAATTCCAGAAAAGCATCTACTTCCGCTTCATTGAATACACTAAAGCCTTTGACTGTGTGGATCACAACAAACTGTGGAAAATTCCTCAAGAGACGCAAATACCAGTCTATCTTACCTGTCTCCTGAGAAACCTATGGGCAGGTCAAGAAGCAACAGTTAGAACCTTACATGGAACAACGGACTGGTTCAAAATTAGAAAGAGTATGTCAAGGCTGTATATTGTTGCCTTGCTTATTTAACTTATACTCAGAATATATCATGTGAAATACCAGACTGGATGGATCACAAGCTGGAGTCAAGATTGCTGAGAGAAATACCAACAACCTATTAGATATGCAGATGATATCACTCTAATGGCAGAAAACAAAAAGGAACTTAAAAGGCTCTTGATGAAGGTGAAAGAAGAGACTGAAAAAGCTGGTTTAAAACTCAGAATGCAAAAAGCTAAGATCATGGCATCTAGCCCCATCATTTCATGGCAATTAGAAGGAGAAAAGTGGATAAAGTGACACGCGGTTTTATTTTCTTGGGCTCCAAAATGACCGCGGACAATGACAGTAGCCATGAAGTTAAAACATGCTTGCTGCTTGGAAAGAAAACTATGACAAATCTAGACAGTCTGTTAAAAAGCAGAGACATCACTTTGCCCACAAAGGTCCATATAGTCAAAACTGTTTTTTTCAGTAGCCATAAAAAAGGCTGAGCATCAAATAGCTGATGGTTTTGAATTGTGGTGCTGGAGAAGGCTCTTAAGAGTCCCTTGGACTACAAGAAGATCAAACTGGTCATTCCTAAAGGAAATCAACCCCTAATACTCATTGGAAGGACTTATGTTGAAGCTGAAACTCTAATACTTTGGCCACCTAATGTGAAAAGCCAACTCACTGGAAAGACCCTGATGCTTGGAAAGATCGAAGTAAAGAAGGAAATGGGGTGACAAATGAGTTGGTTGGTTAGCATCACCAACTCGGAGGACCTGAGTCCGAGCAAACTCTGGGAGACAGTGACGGATGGGGATGCCTGGTGTGCCTCAGTCCATGGAGTTGCAAAAAATTGGACTTGACTTATTGACTGAACAACAGCTACAAATTCCTTTGAAGATATCTACTTTGCCCTTTAAATATATTTTTTTGCCTTATATCATAGAAAAATTGGTATTTTTTAACTCATGCCATAAAACTAATTAGCCCCTGATCTCCAAGACTCAGTATAAGGGCAATCAAGATTAGAATTGGAACATAGATTTTAATTCTGACCTGAACTGAATATATTCATCAAGATGCAGATATTTTCTATAGAGGGGACCTGGATTTAGTATTTTAAATTTGTAATGTTACATTACCTTCTTATGACTGAAATGAAATATATCTTTTCAGTATTCTCTTCCTCTGACCATAGATAGGCAGAAAAGTAAATCTAATTGAATATAATTGTTACAAATATTCTACTTTATTCTGAAATGTGGCTTTTCATTATATATATATTTCTCATTTTGTGTGTTAATTAAACTTATGTGATGATTTCCTGTGTGTATATTATCAAGCCAGATGTAAACTAGGGAAAAACTTCAGACCAAAATAAATAAAATAACATCTGAGTTTTTCTTACCAAATTATTATCCTGACTTAAGTTCAGGCAGTGACCTTGCTATTATGGGTTTCTCTTGTGTTGTGGACAGAGAAATACAGTTGAGAAAGATTTTTAGTTCTCATCTAGGTATAATTTGCCTCCAGTGGGACATTGGCAAGGTTTGCATACATTTTTGGTTAACCTAAATAGGGAGGATGCTACTAGTATGAAGTGAGTAGAGACCAGGTAGGCTGCTAAAACCCTAAACTGTACAGGGTAAACCTCTCCTCTTCTTCTCCCAAAAATGGGTATTGACCCAAACTGTCAACAATGCCGCTTTTAGAAACTGAGCTAATTAAACTTCTACAGTTTTATAGTTTACATGGAAATTGTAGTTTACTTATTTTAGACTAATTTATTTTTGTAAATGAAAAACATCTTAAATTTAACAGGTCCTTATTAAGGAAGCTGACATGCTTCTTTGTGCAACCTTATGTTTATGAACACAACAGATAGATGTTTAGAAGAAATCAGCTCATTCCTTGAAAATCTCATTAACTATTCACAGCAGGAGGAAACACTAATATTAAAGGAACAATGTACAATAACCCCTACTTTTCAGAAACAATTCGAGAATAAGATTGAATGAATGACATTGTACTCTGTACTCTGATAAAGTTTTCAAATATTTCAACAAGACAAATATTTCAACAGGATGAAGGGACACTGAGTCGAATCTTTGGTTCCATTTTTTTTTTTAACCTCTCACACTATCTCAAAATCTCCAGAATGCTTCATGGATATTGTTAAAATTCATTGTTTCTTCTAGGAAATCAAACCCAGCTGCTATCTTAAAGTCACGTAATAATGGCAAAATAATGAACAAGTGCATGCCATTACATTGTAACAGGCAACAAGAGCTTTGCATATATTTAGGAGATTTTTACATATTTGATCATTTAATTCTCAAATTATCCATATACTAGGAAGATTAAATATATTAGTTCATTGATACTTCAAAACAGCCCATTTCATTGGTAATATTTTATTGTCTTTATTTGCAGGGTTGTAATCCTGCCATTTATAACTATAAACCCAGTCATTTATAGCTCTACAATTACTACCAAATGCACAGTATTATAGATTCATATCTACACAGTGTATTCCTTCAGCTCTGTCAAGATAAAACAAAAAAGAAATTAAGACTCAAAAATTTAAAGCAACCACAGAAAATGTCTGATAATTCAATCATCAAACCTGATCCCAGAGAAAGAAGGATTCATATTTCAATTGATTTACATGGTCAATTTACAAAATACAGTGATCAAAGCAATTGTTGACCTCTTCCTGAAGATAGAGTGTGTGTATTTACACTTATGTGTAAATAATTAGTAATGTATATAGTTAATAGTCTTTACAATCTTCACAAACTTGTTTGGTTTTCCCAGGTATCCACAGTTAATGAAAGAGTCTATTACTATAATCAATCTAGCCTAAAGAGAAAATACATGCTATAATTTCACTCACTCTTAATATGAATGTGACTATCACTATATGTGCTTCTATCTGATTTTCTGAGAGCCATTGTAATCACCATTATTCATCATGAGTAATGTCAAATTTCTCTGATGATAAATGTTCTTTAAGTGCAGAATCTAGCTTGTTTTCTCAAACACAGAAAACTGGATCTACTCACTAATCTATATATTCATTCATCCTATCCATTCATCCATTTATTAACTAAATATATATAATGAGGATGTGCCCTACACCAAGATGCAGAGGTGTTGGAAATATCAACCAAGATACAAATTCCCAGCTGCCAAGGACTTTCTCATATGGATATGTTGACAGACAAGTCAACAAATACCTTCAATATTAGATGATAAAGAATATTTAAAAAATCAATGTAGAAAGAGCAACTATTACTTATGTTAATTCAGAAACATTTCATAGAGCAGAATTTTGACAAGTCTGTTTTGTAAGAGAGGATAAAAGCGTTTTACAGAATAGAGGATGAGAAGTTATTTTTATTCCTGAAAGTTGGGGAAATGCTTAAAATATTTGACATATAGGGTGATGTACAGCTGATTATCAGACTGGAGGGATAAGTTATGCCTTAAGTACTCTTAAATGACTTCAATTCCTAGTGTTCTGAAAGTCCAGTTCTGTCCAATGGCTTTCTGAGGGCATATTCTACATCTTTGTTTCTGAAGCTGTAGATTATTGGATTAAACATGGGAAAGACAACCGCACAAACACTGAAATTACTTTGTCAGTGTCTGGGGAGCAGCTGGTAGCGGGAGGCAAGCACATAAGCAGAAGTGCTCCACAGAATAAGGTGACTGCTACGAGATGGGAGGCACAGGTAGAGAAAGTTTTGCTTCTTCTACCTGAGGACTCGATGCTCAAAACAGTGAGGAGGGTACAGAAGTGCGAGACAAAGATGGCCACAGAAGTGATGGTCTGGATGAAGCCACACAAGGCAAAGAGCAGAAGCTCATTGATACAGGCGCCTGTTCAAGATAAAGTCAGGAGAGGCGGGGTGTCACAGGAAAAAATGGCTGACGATATTGGAGCCACAAAATGGCCGCCTGAATGCGAGGCAGACATGGACCGTTGAAGGCACACCCCCACTGAAGTAGGCCGACACAACGCAGAAGACACAGACGCTCCGAGACACAGGAGCAGAATAGAGCAGGGGGTTGCGGATGGCTGCGTCGAGGCCCTGGGCCACTGCTGCCAGGATGAGGCATTCAGCACCAGCCAAGCAGCCACAGAAGCATCTGCAGCGCAGAGCCAGAGAGGGAGATGCTCTTCGTGGACGCTAAGAAATTTACCAGCATTTTAGGAGGGAGTGCTGTTGAGTAGCTAATGTCTAGGAAAGTCAGGTTGCTGAGAAAACAGTACATGGGGGTTTGAAGGCTTGAACTGAAATTAACTAGGGTTATTAAACCTACATTTCCCACACAGTTAGGGTATAGACTATGAGAAATACCAAGAATACTGCAACTCTGAGAGGTAGATAATCTGTGAATCCAACAAGTAAGAACTCAATCGGCGTGGTATAATTATTCTCCAACGTCTTCTTGGTTTTCTTGTCTTTCTCATCTGAAATAAATGGTATTAGGATACATGAATTGATTTGAGTGATTGATAAACCAAGGATATTTTTATTATTCCTACTAAAGAAGTGAAGATAAGCACAGAATAACCATTAAGGCGTTTTCTGTGGTGTATTTGGTTTGTTTTCTTTTCCTGTCACTTTATTTAAAAAACAATTAAAATCATCATTGATGCTAGAGAATGTTATTCAGGTATGATGCTTCAAGAAGCAGCAATTCTTTAAGGACTGTGCACATTAAGAGATGGTACTAATTCCTTTAAAGATGAAAAAGCATGAATTTGGCTGAGTTGATAAGTCCTGGTAAAACTAGAGGAACTGGCAAAGTCCTTATAGGCAAACCCTTATTTTTCAAATCCTAAAATCATATTCTTCCATGTACAGGAAAGTATAGTTGAGAAAAATTCTGGGGAGAATGCTCCCACAGATAAACTGGATAAATATACAGAATATCTGAGATCTTCGGAGGTAGTTTAAAATAACAGATAAGAGCATAACAGTTATGCAAGAGATGGCTGGGTTCAAATCTTAGCTTC
Source organism: Hydropotes inermis (assembly GCA_020226075.1). NCBI lineage: Eukaryota > Metazoa > Chordata > Mammalia > Artiodactyla > Cervidae > Hydropotes > Hydropotes inermis. The sequence continues at coordinate 112,828,585 of CM035270.1, read as the reverse complement.
GCTACATATAGAATATTTACCAATAGGTTATGTGACCTTGGTAAGGTTATTTAACCATTCTGTGATGATTAGAGAAAAAGCAAGTATATATTTGTAAAATACTTACATAACTGGTACATAATACACACACACACACACACACACACACACACACACATATATACTTTTGTTTACTCAGTAGCTTGAAATGCTCAGACAGTTGTCTAGAACTTCATCTTATCTTTTTGAAATTGTATTTATTGATTTTAATTGACAGATAATTACTTTACAATATTGTGATGGCTTTTGCTGTACATCAGCATGAATCAGCCTTAGGCAGACATTTCCCCCCTTCCGGAACACCTGTCCCAACAAAATTCATCTTATCTTTGACATCATGGGTATAGGATCTACCTTCTCTTAAACATAAGAGCCATTGTGTGTGTGTGTGTGTGTGTGTGTGTGTGTGTGTGTGTGTGTTCTGTACAAATAAATTGCTTGGTAGCAGTAAACCTTTTACACAGGCATATAATTGTTGCTTCCCTTCCCTATGTTTATGTCTTTCTTGACTCTGGAATATGGATATAATGATGTCTGGTGTGAGGTCACAGGACATTCTTTTGAAGGACAACCATATCTCTGTACTTATTAATAAACTTCTAAACTGAGACTATATTGGGAAAATGTATTATACAGTCAGAAGGAGAGAGTGCCCAAGTGAAAAAAAAAAACAACTTAGGATGAATGTCAGTGACAAGTACAGTGAGATGGAGTATCCTGCAGGCAATTAAAGATATGTGATGTTGGGAGTGGCCTGAGTCAGTAACACTGCAGTAAGTAATAAGAGAAACAAGTAATGAGGATCTATTCTCTGTGCTATGCATGGGAATCCTGTAATCCTCCCTGCTCCAACAATAAGACCTGCAATCTTCTAGAGGATCCAGTCTTTGTTGGGAACTAAATCTTTAAAAGGAAAAAGTTGATTGGAAAAAGATGAATCCAAACTCTTAAATGAGAAAGCAATTAATGTGTCTATGTTGCACAAGTGTAACTTCTTTGCTTACATAATATTCAGATTCTTATTCTTAACTCTTTGTCTTCCTTTTTGTAAAGAATCAATTTAATAATCATAAAAAGGACTTTCTTGAATTTTCTTGTGTGTGTGTGTGTGTGTGTGTGTGTGTGTGACACTCCAATAGCCTGAGTCCTGTTTTATTTGATATCACTGAAAAAAAAAGAGGCCCCAAAAATGAAGAAAGTGGGGAAAGTAAATGTCTGGAGACCTGGTCTCTAATCCTGGTTCTTCTACTTTAAATTATTTCATTTTTATTTATGTCATCATATCCTCATTTATAAAATCAGACCTACTGTATTTATTTTTATGCTTGTCATCTAAAGAAATATATATATATATATATATTCAACAACTTCAGAATAGCTTGCTAAGCTTTTATATTTGTTTGCAAATTATTAGTAGGAATTGTTGAATCAGGCAAGTTTATTAAAACTGGAAACAACAAATGAACAGACATGCAGCATGAAAAATGTTATAAATTCTCACCAAACATAAATGGAGTAAAACTGCCAGTACCAATAAGACAACCAAGGCAAACTATAGCTTGTTTTCTTGCACAGTTTTAACTTGGGTTTTCTATGAACTAGATCCCTGATATATTCACTGTGATACCAAGTTAAGTGTGTTAAAGATGATACTGATGGTGAAAGCAACAAATAAAGCTAAAATTATCAATACATTTTTCAATCACTTGACATGTGTCATTTTGTTGAAACCTCCTATTATTCTATAGATAGATATTTTTCTAACTTCATAAGTGATAAAACTGAAGCATAGAAATGCAATTAAATTTTCAGAGTATACATTGACAGAATGCTATTCTCACTTCTTAACCGAAGTACTATGATGGGTCTGATTTTGAAATATTTTCTACTGCTGTAGGAATTTTATGATACATCATTTGAATATAGAATGTCAATGTGGGAAAGAACCTCAGCCATCATAAGGTTCTTGTTTTTCAGATGCCATGATTACAAGATCATTCAACATGGGGCATATCCACTAGTGACTTGGATGAGTATATCGTATCCAAAAGCAGGTTATGAGATCAAAGTCTGATTTTTCTTCCTTGAGTTTCCATGAAAATTGAAAAACTGTCTAGAAGGTTTCTGTAGTCAGTTGTTGAACGGGAGACTGAGCATCCCACAACAATTCCACTTCTTTTGAAGAGTTCATCTCATACTAATTTGAACTGAGATCTTGATTAATCTAATGTAAGCTGAGCCCCACTGTTCCCCAAGGAAGTCTTATGTGACCAAGCTACTTCTAAAAACTACTCATGGATGGATTTTCATTTTGCTCTTCTGCTTAAAGTATTGAGCATAAAGTTTGCCCTCTCTCCTTTACGCTGTACTGTACTAATTAAACACACACAGGATGTGGAGTCAGGCAAAATTTAGTTTAACCTCAGATATGACATTGCATGTACAATAAGTCATTGAACTTCTCTATGCCTAAACTTCTTTATTTCATTTAATTAGCATGATATGTGCATGTGTGCTAAGTTACTTCAGTTGTGTCCGACCCTGCGCAACCCTATGAACTATATAGCTCACCAGGCTCCTCTGTGCATAGGATTCTCCAGGCAAGAATACTGGAGTGGGTTGCCATTTCCTCCTCCAGGGGATCTTCCTGACCCAGGGATTGAACCCAAGTATCTTATACCATAAAACTGAAATCAGGATTAAATTGGATAATTTATGACACTTTACAAGGCTTGCTATATTATAGACACATGAAACATTAAATGCATTATCTATTATTAATGTTAATATTATTGTGATCATTTAATCATTCAATATCTGACTTCAAAATCCTAAGTTTCTTCAGCTGGTAATTACAGGGACAAGCATAAAATAGTTATACTGTGTGTTAATATGCGTATATTCTCATAGAAGCTAAGGTTTGGCTTACTGATAAAATTTAGCTTACTAAGTTTAGCTATGGAGTAGGAAATGGCAACCAATTCCAATATTCTTGTCTGGAAAATTCCATGCACAGCAGAGCCTGGCAAGTTACAGCCCATGGGGTCCTAGAGTTGGACATGACTGAGCTACACACCTAAGCTAGCTAACTCAGTTAATTAGATTATTGGATTTCACAAGATTTCCAAAATAGCCATACTCAGATTCCCCATCATGGAAATAAGGACCACAGTGAATCAGTCACGTCTTTTGGAAAATGCCTTGGGGAAGGTCAGGTCAGATTTATACTCCACCATCCCCCCATCCACTCCTCTAGCCCACATACCTACACAAAGAGAAAACCCTGCAGAGTCAGGGAAGATACACTTTATCTAAGGCAACAGCATCTTTGCTACATCCACACCACATACTCTTTAATGCTTTAGGGAATGCTTTAGGGAATCTGTCACCTACCTTGGCACCATATGGAAATTTGAATTGTAGTATTTATTTAGTATTTTGAATTGTAGTAGTGTCAGCAAGAGGCTGACACCAGATTTTGCACATGGATGTTACAAGGGATAAATATTTATATTCTTGATGAGACAAGTGGGATATTATCCCAAGATAATTCCCAGCCCCAGGTGGATTTTAGGTTGGCAATGGCACTTTTTCTAGTGGTGTGGCTGGAATGATTCCCAAAGAGAAAAACGGAGAGTGATAATATAATTGACTATTATGTAGACAATTACAATGTAATCCTTAACTGACAAATCTAAGATTAAACAACAAAAAAAATCCTTTCAGTTCTGCCCAATGATAGAGGACAAACAAAAAATCCTATAAATCCTATGATTTCTACCAAATATTAAAAGATACTTTACAGCCTTTAGTTATATGAGAGGATCTGAAAGTGCAAGTTCAATGCTATTGAGAACAATCCTAGGTACCCACATTGTAGTTTGTTTCTTTTGACTAGAAGGAAATATGTCTTGTATGATAAGATGTAAGAGCTTACAACTCAGGCAACCTGGATTTGAAAGTTAAATTTGCCATTTCACAGCTGTGAGACATTGAGTCACCTTTTAAATGTTATTGTTATTAATGGTAAAATGATAAATACGAATTGTCCACCTCATCAAATCCTTATGAAGATCGGGGTAATGCATGCAAAGAGCTAGTCCCTGCGTCAGCAGGCTGCACACTTTCTTTTGTGATTGTAGCGGTATTTGTAACAGTATTTCTTCATAATTTAAAAAGCAGTTCTAGATTTTAACTTTCTTTAAATTATTAACAGTACTTCCCCCATGGCTCAGTGGTAAACAACCCACCTGCCAATGCAGGAGAGGCAGGTTCTATCCCTGGGTCTGGCAGATCCCCTGGAGAAGGAAATGGCAATTGATATTCTGGTATTCCTGCCTGGAGAATCCCATGGACAGAAGAGCCTGGGAAGATATAGTCCATGGGTTTGCAAAGAGCCAGACATGACCACGCACACAGGCACAGGAGAAACAGGAAAAATGCAAACACCTGAGCTTTAGCTTCTAAGGAGCTGGGAGAGAAATGTTTCCTCATCTTCAGTGCTCAGTCATGGCCCCTAAAAAGGTTCTGTGACACCCCCCAATCCTGTGGAATGACCATTGCTACCTTAAAAGAAATGGTCTCCCTCCTACAGCAGTCTCTAAAGTGACTAAGCCAAGAGTCACAGAGTGAGGTAGCAACATTTTTATGAGTATGTCATATATTAAACGTTGAACCATACCAGAGAGACCATCTACACACAAGCTAAAGTGAACGTCCCCTTGCTTACCTGTCAAATCAAATAGATCTCTCTTACCAAGTAAGGTGGTAGTAAGTGCTTATTTATGGAAGCTCTGTTTATTAATTGCATTCTCTTATCATTACATGTGTGTGTGTGTGTGTGTGTGTGTGTGTGTGTGTGTGTGTGTGTATGGAATCCCTATTCTGGGGTGAAGTGAAAGTCACTCAGTCGTGTCCAACTCTTTGGGACTCCATGGACTACAGTTCATGGAATTCTCCAGGCCAGAATACTGGAGTGGGTAACTTTCCCTTCTCCAGGGGATCTTTCCAACCCAGGGATTGAATCCAGGTCTCCTGCACTGCAGGCAGATTCTTTACCAACTGAGCTATCAGGGAAGCTTATGGCTCAGCCAGTAAAGAATCTGCCCACAATGTGGGGGAACTGGGTTTGATCCCTGGGTTGGAAAGATCTCCTGGAAAGGAAAAGGCTACCCACTTCAGTATTCTGACCTGGAGAATTCCATGGACTGTATAGTCCATGGGGTTGCAAAGAGTCAGATATGACTGAGCGACTTTCACTTTCATTCTGGGATAATAATACTGCAACAATACATTCTTTGCTGTAACCATTATAGCAGAAGAAACCGACTATCAGGAGGCTAAGTATTTTGTGTTTTTTATCTTTTTTTATAATTATTATTCTTTTTTGAGCTTTCTTGCTTCATATTTGAATTAATTAATTTTTAATGGAAGGTAATTGCTTACAGAATTCTGTTGTTTTCTGTCAAACATCAACAATAATCAGTCATGGGTGCACCCATGTCCCCTCCCTCCTGAATCTCCCTCCCATCTCCCTCCCCACCCCACCCCTCTGGATGGTTACAGGCCCCTGCCTGAGCTCCCTGAGTCATACAGAAATTCCCATTGCCTGTCTATTTTACAGATGGTATTGTGAGTTTTCATGTCACTCACTCCTTAGTCACAGAGAGGTCCTCACACTGTCCTGGGAAAGTAAGAGAAATGCTCCTGAAAATTATTTGGACTTTTAGAATTTGCTCAGGTCAAGCTCCTCTTATGTAAATTCCATGAAATAGTTAAAAGTTCTTGATGGATTGCCTGATTTACCACGAAAGACACCTTATACCTCTCTGTTTATAAGAGAGACATTAGGACCCATGATAACCTGATGTCTGATGTTGCATGGTGAGGCCCTCTATCTCAACTAGAACCAGTAACAGGATAATGCTTATTTTTCAAAGTTAGAAAGGCAAATTGCTGAAGCAAAAAAAGAAAAAGCTCTCTTTATCTGAATTCTTTATCTGAATTCTTCTGTTAATACATGTAGTTTCTTGATGTGCTGAGTCTCAATTTTGGGACTGCTATAGAAATATAGAATTGCCTGCAGTGCTATCTAAAGAGGCCTTTCTGGATATAGTAATACATCCTACATAAAGTGTCATTCTTTAAGAAACTCTACTGTATGGTTACAAATGCCCTCATTTATATAGAAGATGCAGTTTCCAAAACTGAAGGCAGTTTATTAATATTTTCTATATTTTATGTAGGAGGGAACAAAATTTAGAAAAGCATGCTTTCTCTTCCAGAGGATATCCCAGCATGTTCCATGTGACTAGACTTGGAAACAAGGTATCTAGATCCTGACATTTCCAGTTGTTCATTTTTTAGCCTATTTTCAATATTGTGGATCTATGTATACTTTGTGACATAGTAAGAGGAAATTTGTTAGTTTTTTTTTCCTAAAGACTTATATATACACATTTAGAGACAAAATACAGAAAGTTCTTTGATAGCCTTGCTAAAAAGGAAAATTATTTGGGAGATTTCTTTTTTTTGTAATTTTTTTCCATTCATTTTTATTAGTTGGAGGTTTCTTTTTAATTTGTGGGGTAGAGAAGCTGAGGAAGTACATTTGTACACATTAAAACAAGCTACATAAAGGTTTGCCCATAAGCTCACTGGTAAAGAGTCCACCTGCCAAGCAGGGGACACAAGAGACATGAGTTCGATATGTGGATCACAAAGATCCCCTGGAGAAGGATACAGCAACCCACTCCAGTATTTTTGCCTGGAGGATCCCATGGACAGAGGAGCCTGACAGGCTACAGTCCAAGAGGCTGCAAAGAGTCGGACATAACTTAGGAACTAAACAGCAACAGCAGAAGCTCACTATGAGTTGCACTTTAAGAGCACCTTACTTGGATTTGTGGTTATAAACAGAGGGACTTTATGATTAAAGCCATAAAGAATAGCTAGCTCCTGTTTGGAAGATTCAATCATTTTCTGTATTGGCAAAACTAGAAAGTCAATTCCAGTCACTGATGAATCACTGTCACCATGTTGTTTATATTAGTACCACATAGTAGAAGGTCAACTCAGCCATCCTGGGCTGCTCAGACTCCCTGTATTTCAGAGGTCTTTAAGTCTAGCTGTTGACTGGCTCCTGGGAGATTACATATAAAACCTTGGAATATCCTGTCTGATAAGAGCAGTTTTTGTTGTTATTATTGTTGTTTTTGCTTTTGTTTTTTCTTTTTAAGAGCTGTTTTATATCCTGGGGTCCGCATCAGTTTATGCTGACATGGTTCACAGCTAATGCCTGATTGTACGCCTGGGACTTTGAACTAGGCTGTGACATAAACAGTTTTAACACCAGGGTGGTGAATTTCTAGATGAAGTAGCTAAGGATAGTTTGGGGGAATTCCCCATGCCTATGAATTGACCCTTAATAAAACCCTGGCCACTAATACTTGGCTAAGCTTTTCTGGTTGACAATAATTCCTAAGAGTCATCAGACAACATTGCTGGGAGAATTAAGTTCTCTGTGTGACTGGCCCAGGAGAGGTCAGTGGAAGCTCATGGCTGGTTCTCCATGACACAGTTTATACACGTTTTTTTCTATTGCCACTTTCAATCTATATCTGTAGCTGTAGTAAACCATTACCATAATGGTTTTAAGAGTTTTGTGATACCTTCCTTCTACTAAATCACAGAATCTGATAGTGGTCTTTGGCACCTCTGACACAAGCCCTAAATTTGAAAAAGTTTCTCAAGCATTTTTCTTTCTTATTTTAAGATTTTACTTGCATTTATATTACGTAAAATATAAAATGTTATTCTAAGAAATAAAATAAATATGCAAATTAGGAAACAAAATAAGTGAATACATGTAAAGTTACCTCCTGACTTAAATAAAAAAACAAAAAAAAATGAGTATTGCTGAAATCAGAAGTTCTCTGTGATCACCACTGTTATCATACTTTCTTAAAAATTACAACCACCATAAGATATCATCTCAGACCTCTCAAAATAGCTATCATCAAAAAGACCACAAATAACTAATTGACAAGGATGTGGAAAAAAGGGAATCCTTGTACACTGTTGGTGCAAATGTAAATTGCTGCAGCCACTGTTGAAAACTGTAGAAAGATTTCTCAGAAAACTGAAAATACAATATGGCCCAGAAATTTCATTCCTGGGTATATTTCTGAAGGAAACAAAAACATTGATTCAAAGACATACATATACCCCCAGTGTTCATATCAACATCATTTACTGTAGCCAAGAAATGGAAGCCACTTAAGTGTCCATCAACAGATAAATGGATAAAGAAGCTATGGAATGCATACGGAGTTGAATATTAGCTAGCTCTAGAAAAGAATGAAATTTTGCCATCTAAAATAACATGGATGTACCTGCAGGGTATTATATTCAGTGAAATAAGTCAGATAGAAAAAGGCAAATACTGTATGTTACCACTTACATGTGGAATCTAATGGATTATTACTCAGCCATTAAAAAGAATACATTTGAATCAGTTCTAATGTGATGTATGAAACTGGAGCCCATTATACAGAGTGAACTAAGCCAGAAAGATAAAGACCAGCACAGTATACTAATGCATATATTTGGAACTTAGAAAGATAGTAACGATAACCCTATATGCAAGACAGAAAAAGAGACACAGGTGTATAGAACAGACTTTTGGATTCTATGGGAGAAGGCGAGGGTGGGATGATCTGAGAGAACAGCATCGAAACATGTATATTATCAAGTGTGAAACAGATCGCCAGTCCAGGTCGGATGCATGAGACAATTGATCAGGGCTGGTGCACTGGGAGGACCCAGACGGATGGGATGAGGAGGGAGGGGGGAGGGGGGTTCAGGATGGGGAACATGTAAATCCATGGCTGATTCATGTCAATGTATGGCAAAAACCACTACAATATGGTAAAGTAATTAGCCTCCAACTAATAAAAATAAAGGAAAAAATAAATAAGAAAATAAAATTTAAAAACTAAAACACATAAAAAATATAAGAACACAGAAATGGACCGATAGAGAACAAATTAGTGGTTGTCAATGGGACAAGAGGAGACAGGAAGAGGGCAAGAGGCAGAGCATTAACAGATACAAATGAGGAGCTTTGCTGGTGGTCCATTGGCTAAGACTTCACCTTCCCATGCAGGAGGCGCCAGTTCAATCCCTGGGGAGGGAGCTAAGGTTCCATATGCCTCACAGTCAAAACACCAAAACAGAAAGCAGAGGCAACATTCTAACAGTTTCAATAAAGACTTTAAAAAAATGGTCCACATCAGAAAATTTAAAAAAAAATTACAGACTAATACAAACTAAATAACCTACAGGGATATATTGTACAGCATAGGGAACATATTCAATATTTTATACTAACTCAAAATGATATAGAATGCAATAAAACCTAAATCACTATGTTGTACAGTTGAAACTAATACAATATTGTAAATCAAACGTACCTCAGTTAAATATGAATAAAATGCTCTTCTGTTTTTTCTTAATCCATAGCTTTCAATTTTAAAAATAAATTCATCATATCCTAAAACTATGTGTTTAATAAATCTGCTTGAGTCACATTATAAATGTTATGTCATATAGTGTGTCTTCTGCCTTGCTTGTGACTTTCTTCAGTATTAGTTTCTACCATTTTCCCATGAAAATGTGACCATGAAAAGCTCATGTGTATCCCTGTGCTCTTAATTTCAAAATTGGATAGTATTATTTTCCTCTAATGTGTCTATCTAGCTGTAGCTTTCCTTCCATCATGATCAGCACTGATGTGGATGTTACATTACAGGTCACTCAGCACAGTCCTAGAGGGGTTTGTCTCGGTCCATCCCTAGATATGACATTGATTGGATACAGGATATACTTACGCTCAGCTTTAAAGTATAACAAGAATTTTCCTAATTTATGTTTCAGATCTATATCCTCAAGAGCAGCACATCTGACCTTAGCTTCTACATCCTTGCTGATACCTGCTATAGTCAGACATTTAACATATTTTGCCATCATTATGGAGATGCATCTGTGTGTGTGTAGCCATGTCTCACTCTTTGCAAACCCATGAACTATAGCCTATTAGGCTCCTCTGTCCACAGAATTCTTCAGGCAAGAATACTGGAATAGGTTGCCATTTCCTAACCCAGGGAATCTTCCTGACACAGGGATCAAACTTGCATCTCCTGCATGTCCCGAATTAGCAGGCAATTTTTTTTTTTTTTTTTACCACTGTACCACCTCTCAGATACTTAAATCTTTAACATATCTGGAAATATATTTTTTTCCATTGCCTTATATTAGAATTTTCTCTTTTTTGAATTCAGATAGCATGTTTTACCTACTGATTTTTTTAAAAAACATGTGTTCTCAATTTATTGTTAGTGACACCCTCAGTTCAGTTCAGTTCAGTCACTCAGTCGTGTCTGGCTCTTTGTGATTCCATGAATCGCAGCATGCCAGGCCTCCCTGTCCATCACTAACTCCTGGAGTTTACAAAAACCCGTGTCCATCATGTCGGTGATGCCATCAGCTATCTCATCCTCTGTCATCCCCTTCTCCTCCTGCCCCCAACCCCTCCCAGCATCAGGGTCTTTTCCAATAAGTCAACTCTTCGCATGAGGTGGCCAAAGTATTGGAGTTTCAGTTTCAGCACCAGTCCTTCCAATGAACACTCAGGACTGATCTCTTTTACGATGGACTGGTTGGATCTCCTTGCAGTCCAAGGGACTCTCAAGAGTCTTCTCCAACACTACAGTTCAAAAGCATCAATTCATCAGCGCTCAGCTTTCTTCACAGTCCAACTCTCACATCCATATACATGACCACTGGAAAAACCATAGCCTTGACTAGATGGACCTTTGCTGTAAAGTAGTGTCTCTGCTTTTTAATATGCTATCTAGGTTGGTCATAACTTTCCTTCCAAGTAGTAAGTGTCTTAATTTCATGACTGCAATCACCATCTGCAATAATTTTGGAGCCCTATGATGTATCAAATCTTCATTTATCTGTGAATCCATTTCTGTACCTTGTTTTCTGATCATCAGTCTATTGGTAAGCTTTGCTTTATGTAATGGCAGACATTGTTAGATAATTTTGCAGGAAAGGCTTGATCTTTTTTTCTGAGCTATTTCCCCAAAACGTTAAAAAAGACTTGTCCCTCTTAGAATATTGTGTCTTTTTTTTTTAATTTTGGAGGGAATTTCCTTTACAGACCGATTCTGTAAAACTTATATCTTTCAAATATTGAGTCATTCTTGCAAACATGATGTCACTGTTTATTTATGCTATTTATTTAAAAATCTTTTAGTTATGTTTTTATCATAAACATAAAAGTTTTGATTGAGAGATATATTTCCCTAAGGGCCTTATATAATAAAAATTTATTGTTTAAAAATTATGATCTAAATATTTTCTGCAGTGATGAGAAAATACAACTAATTTTCTGATCAAATATTGATTCTATAGTTAACAATTCACACATACTATTTTATCAAAACCCATAGCTTTCATTTTACCCTTTTACATGAATTTTTTCTTTATATATCTTAAAAGTCTGTAGTTTATTATTTTTGGATATCTTTCTCTGCTAACAGCACCCTCCAGTGAATTATTACCCCAAGTTGCAATGTTGAGCATGATTTTCCTTTACATAATTTTAAAGTAATGAACTTCTGTTCATTAATTTTAATCAAAAGATGTCAATTCAGTTTTAGGTCCTAATTAACTGTATATCTGAACCTCCAAATGCAATTTCTCCAGCTCTCTATGCATCATTATTAACATAAAGGAAGATGGAGGAAAAGCTTATTTGCAATAGTAAATCTTTTGGAAAAAATTCAGGCAAATAAATTGTAAACTTTTAACCATTAAATTGTGAAAGAAGATGTAACATTAAAGATAACTATCCAGCATTCTGGAAAGCATTTTTATTTCATCTTTTTAATCCATAATTTTGTTGTGCTAATGTTGCCATCTTTTGAGACAGACCTAACTATGCAAAGTGAATGCCCAATGTGTCTCATTAAAAATAATCTTTGCTGCATTTTTTTAGCTTAAATTTAAACAGTATACAGTGCAATTATTGCTGAAAGGATAAGTACCATAAGCAATGATTATCCTGAGAGATAATGGATGAATAAATTGTCAAGGACTGAGAACTCTTTCCTGCCTTTTTTTTTTAGTGTAATGAAATCCTTTTGAAAAAATGTTGTTTAATTATGTTATTTTTTATTGAATCTCAAGAGAAATCAATAGACATTATAGTTATTTAATGAATCAACATATTTTTCATTCTCCAATTAAAAACAAACTGCAGATAGATCTTAGCAAAAGAAGTGGGCAAATAAAAGACCTGTTTTTCCTAGATTCTTAAATTACAGTTTACTACATGTATTTGCTTTATTATTTCAAATGAATGTATTAGAGTAACATATTAGCACACTGAGGTTAATCCTTAGATAGATGACATGCAGTAAAATGTTCACAATCTACAAAATAATGATTTTTTATTATTAACCTAATCATTAATCTCTTCATTTATAAAATTAATTTATTTTTAAATTTACATTTTAATGTATAATCAAGTATCTTCATTTATTTGCTCATCTATCCACAAATATTTAATGACTGTCTACTATGTAACAGAAACTGTTCTGCCAGCCTGAGCAATCATTATAAAGATGTGTGCTCTAAAAAATGTATTAGAAGAATAAAAACAAAAATATAAACAAATAACTGAAAACAATGCTGTTACTAAAAAAGTATTTTTAATATAATTTAATAGATTTTTGCAATTTAGGATTTCCTTCTATCTTTGATGTTGAAATCTTTAAATATGTTTAATTAAAGAATATATGATAATTTTATCTAATAAAATCACAATATGTGGAAAGCTGAATTGACAAAAATTGAATATTATCTTTATGAGATAAATTGATAATTAACAAAAATAGCTATATCATTTAAAATTATCCTTTTCTAGAGTTTCTTCTGGTCATATTTGAGTTAAGTGACATGTGGTAATATAGATCTTATCCTATATCACATAAACTGCAATGTCTCTTTGATGAATACTCAATTTACACCTAATCAAAAGATAATTACAGAAATGCAAAAGTCTATCCCTGGTGCAAATTATTACATAATTTCTTTATTTCCTCACAGGATAATCAGAAATAAAAAAACACATACATATAAGAAAAGAAGTTTACAGAGATGTATAAAATTCTTAAAAGATATTAAGTTAAAAATAAAATAAATCTTCTATACTTAGCAAAAAGCAAGTCAGTGATGGCATTGAAGAGAAAGCTATCCATGGGAAAGACACAGTGCAGAATATAACTCTATGATGCCTGAACATCAACATGTAATTCATGGTTCCACTTTTTTGTGGAAAATAATTCTAATGAGCTCAAAATTTATCCCTTGAAATATTTATTTGTATATAATGCTAGTGAATACATTATAAAATAAATAGCAAGAGCATCAGTTAGTCAAGGTATGTTTTCCAGCTAGACTTTAAGACTGCATAAATATTTTGTTGTTGTTGTTTTTATTTTTTTTTTATTGTAGTGGGTTTTGTCATACATTGTAATGAATCAGCCATGGGTTTACATGTGTTCCACATCCCGATCCCCCCTCCCACCTCCCTCTCCACCCGATCCCTCTAGGTCTTCCCAGTGCACCAGGTCTAAGCGCTTGTCTCATGCATCCAACCTGGGCTGGTGATCTGTTTCACCCTAGATAATATACATGTTTCGATGCTGTTCTCTTAAAAGCGGGTTTCCCAGGTGGCTCAACAGAAAAGAATCTGACTGCCAAGCAGGAGATGTGAGTGCAATCCTTGGGTTGGGAAGATCCCCTGGAGTTGGAAATGACAACCCATTCCAGTATTCTCGCCCAGAAAATTATGTGGACAGAGAAGCCTGGCAAGTTACAGTCCATGGGGGTCACAAAGAATCAGACCCAACTCAGTGACTGAACAATCTCCTCTTTATTCTAAGGAGACATGGAAAAAGTGCAGGAATGTAGTAAATTTGCATTCCAGAAGACAGCCCTATCTTTGCTACTTACTTTAAAAAAAAAAAATAGGATTGGTTTGTACATAAGGCCTTGTCATTGAAGGACAATTATTATGAGCTCAGATGCCTAATTCTGGATATTGGTCTGCCGATTAGGAGAGTGCTGAGAAATGATGGTTACACAGAATCTGAAGATCTTGTAACCCAAAGAAAGATTCAACCATCTGGTGGAGAAGAGTGTAGATAGAATAAAAAGCCACTTGATTCTGGGGAAACTTTGAAATGACTCCTAGGGCAATGGTCACAAAATCCTGCCTATTGATAGTTTTTAAAGGTATTTTTAAGATGTTAGTGATCTAGATAATATGAAATAATGCTTCTATTAATCTTTAAATTTTAGTGAAAATTTAATTTACCAGTTTTAATGTTGCCATCAATCTCACAAGCCTTTATCATTTGTTCACAAGTATACCTACAGATCCTACTGTTCCATCAGGATCAAATATTATGCACTTACATGTCTTAAATTGTAGTTATTCAAGTTTTTTAAGAAAACAGAAAATGATTAATTATGCATATAATGACAATCCAGATGTGGGTACAGAAGGATTGAGTCAAACTTCATCTTATGTTTTCTAGTTACACATAATGTTACCCACTAGTATGGAAACATTATTATATGTTGGTACAGTCATATATCTAGGGTAAGATGTAAACATGTTAAAAGCTTTAAGAAAATGATGACTGTGTTCCCAGGTTTGAGTGTGTATTCAAAAGGAGTATGGGAGGTCGCTCCGATGGCCCAGTGGTTCAGAATCTGCCTGCCAAAGTAGGGGACAGAGACCTGGGCCCTGGGGCAGGAGGACCCCACATACAACGGGCGACTGAGCCCGAGCATCACAGCTGCTGAAGCCCGGGAGTGGAGCCTGTGCTCTGCAGCAGGGCAGCTGCCACGGTAAGAAGCCCACGCACGGCAAACAGACGGTGGCCCTGCTCTCTGGCTAGCGAAGGCTATGTGTGCAGCAGTGAAGGCCTGGCAGGGCCAAAATAAATAAACACAGGATGCATTTTTAAAAAGGAGTTTGTGCACATCTGGTATTACTTGTACAAATGTTACTTAACAGAATTTCATTTGTCACAGAGCCTGGATACCCCTTGTGAACATATGGTGATTAAGGCTTGAAAGTTTAGCTGGGAACTGGGAGCAATTCTACAGAATACAGAGCACAGAAATACACTCCTGCAACTAGGATTAATTTTTCTTTTCTTTTTTCTTTAAAGTGAAGGCAAAGGAGGGAAGAATATGCAGTGGAGAAAGAACAGTCTGTTCAATAATTGGTGATGGGAAAATTGGACAGCTAAATGTAAAAGAGTGAGATAGAACACTTCCTCATGAAAATGAAATCAAAATGGGTTAAAGACCTAAATATAAGACTAGGAACCATAAACTTCCTAGAAGAGAGCAGAGGCCAAACAGGCTTTGACATATGTCACAACAATATATTTGGGATCTGCCTCTGAAGGCAAAAACAATAAGAGAAAGAAAGAAAGGGGGATTCAGTTAGCTTCAATCACTCGGTCGTGTCTGACTCATTGCAACCCCATGGACTGCAGCATGCCAGGACTCCGTGTCCATCACCAACTCCTGGAGTTTGCCAAAACTCTTGTCCATTGAGTCAGTGATGCCACCCAACCATATCATCCTGTCATCCCCTTCTTCTCCTACCTTCAATCTTTCCCAGCATCAGTGTCTTTTCCAGTGAGTCAGCTCTTCACATCAGGTGGCCGAAGTATTGGAGTTTCAGCTTCAATATCATTCCTTCCAAAGGATATCCAAGACTGATTTCATTTAGGATGGACTAGTTGGATCTCCTTGCAGTCCAAACGACTTTCAAAACTTTTCAAATCATCGGCATAGTTGAGGTTTTTGATATTTCTCCTGGCAATCTTGATTCCAATTTGTGCTTCATCCCAGCATTTCTCATGATGTACTCTGCATATAAGTTAAATAAGCAGGGTGACAATATATACCCTGACATACTCCTTTTCCTATTTAGAACCAGTCTCTTGTTCCATATCCAGTTCCAACTGTTGCTTCCTGACCTGCATGCAGATTTCTCAAGAAGCAAGTCAGGTGGTCTAGTATTCCAATCTCTTACACAATTTTCCGCAGTTTGTTGTGATCCACACAGTCAAAGGCTTTGGCATAGTCAATAAAGCAGAAATAGATGTTTTTCTGGAACTCTCTTGCTTTTCTGATGATCCATCAGATGTTGGCAATTTGATCTCTGCTTCCTCTGCCATTTCTAAAAACAGCTTGAACATCTGGAAGTTCATGGTTCACATATTGTTGAAGTCTTGCTTGGAGAACTTAGAGCATAGCTCTAATAGCATGTGAGATGAGTACAATTGTGCAGTAGTTTGAACATGCTTCAGCATTGCCTTTCTTGGGGATTGGAATGAAAATTGTTCTTTTCCAGTCCTGTGGCCACTGCTGAGTTTTCCAAATTTGCTGGCATATTGAGTGCAGTATTTTCACAGCATCATCTTTCAGGAGTTGATATTGCTAACCTGGAATTCCATCACTCCCATTAACTTTGATTTTAGTGATGCTTCCTAAGGCCAACTTGACTTCCATTCCAATAAGTCTGGCTCTAGGTGAGTGTGAGTGATGACACCATCATGATTATCTCAGTTGTGAAGCTTTTTTTTTGTACAGTTCTTCTGTGTATTCTTGCCACCTTTTCTTAATATCTTCTGCTTCTCTTAGGTTCACACCATTTCTGTCCTTTAATGAGCCCATCTTTGCATGAAATGTTCCCTTGGTATGTCTAATTTTCTTGAAGAGATCTCTAGTCTTTCCCATTCTATTGTTTTCCTCTATTTCTTTGCACTAATCATTGAGGAAGTCTTTCTTATCTCTCCTTTCTATTCTTTGTGATTCTGCATTCAAATCGGTATATCTTTCCTCTTTTCCTTTGCTTTTTGTTTCTCTTCTTTTCACAGCTATTTGTAAGGTCTCCTCAGACAGCCATTTTGCTTTTTTTGCATTTTTTTTTCTTGGGGATGGACTTGATCCCTGTCTTCTGTACAAAGTCATGAACCTCTGTCCGTAGTTCATTAGGCACTCTGTCTATCAGATCTAGTCCCTTAAATCTATTTCCCACTTCCACTGTATAATCGTAAGGAATTTGATTTAGGTAATACCTGAATGGTCTAGTGGTTTTCCCTATTTTCTTCAATTTCAGTCTGAATTTGGCAATAAGGAGTTCATGATCTGAGCCACACTCAGCACCTGGTCTTATTTTTCCTGACTGTATAGAGATTTTCCTTCTTTGGCTGCATAGAATATAATCAGTCTGATTTCAGTGTTGACCATTTGGAGATGTCCATGTGTAGAGTGTTCTCTTATGTTGTTGGAAGAGGGTGTTTTCTATGACCAGTGCGTTCTGTTGGCAAAACTCTATGAAACTTTTACCTAGTTCATTCTGTACTCCAAGGCCAAATTTGCCTATTACTCCAGGTGTTCCTTGACTTCCTACTTTTGCATTCCAGTCCCCTATAATGAAAAGGACATTTTTTTGTAGATATTTGTTCTAAGAGGTCTTGTAGGTCTTCATAGAACCATTCAACCTCAACTTCTTCAGAATTACTGGTCAGGGCATAGACTTGGATGATGGGCTCAATAAAGGACAGTAATGGTAGTGACCTAACAGAAGCAGAAGATAATTAGAAGAGGTGGCAAGAATACACAGAAGAATGGAATAAAAAAGATCTTCATGACCCAGATAATCACGATGGTATGATCACTCACCTAGAGTCAGACATACTGGAATGTGAAGTCAAGTGGGCCTCAGAAAGTATCACTATGAACAAAGCTAGTGGAGGTGATGGAATTCCAGTTGAGCTATTTCAAATCCTAAAAGATGGTGCTGTGAAAGTGCTGCACTCAATATGCCAGCAAATTTGGAAAACCCAGCAGTGGCCACAGAACAGGAAAATGTCAGTTTTCATTCCAATACCAAAGAAAGGTAATGCCAAAGAATGCTAAAACTACTGCTCAATTGCATTCATCTCACATACTAGTAAAGCAATGCTTAAACTTCTCCAATCCAGGCTTCAGCAATACGTGAACCATGAACTTCCAGATGTTCAAGCTGGTTTTAGAAAAGGCAGAGGAACCAGAGATCAAATTGCCAACATCCACTGGATCATCAAAAAAGCAAAAGAGTTCCAGAAAAACATCTATTTCTGCTTTATTGACTATGCCAAGCCTTTGACTGGCATAGTCAAAGTTTATTATTCTCCACAATAAACTGTGGAGAATTCTGAAAGAGATGGGAATGCCAGGCCACCTGACCTGCCTCTTGAGAAACCTGTATGCAGGTCAGGAAGCAATAGTGAGACTTGTACATGGAACAACAGACTAGTTCCAAATAGGATAAGGAGTACATCAAGGCTGTATTTGGTCACCCTGCTTATTTAATTTATATACAGAGTACATCTTGAGAAATGCTGGGTTGGAGAAAGCACAAGCTGGAATCAAGATTGCTGGGAGAAATATCAGTAACCTCAGATATGTGCATGACACCACCCTTATGGCAGAAAGTGAAGAGGAACAAAAAAGCCTCTTTATGAAAGTGAAAGGGGAGAGTGAAAAAGTTGGCTTAAAGCTCAACATTCAGAAAACCAAGATCACGGCATCCAGTCCCATCACTTCATGGCAGATAGATGGGGAAACAGTGGAAAGAGTGGCTGACTTTATTTTTATGGGCTCCAAAATCACTGCAGATAATGATTGCAGCCATGAAATTAAAAGACGCTTACTCCTTGGAAGGAAAGTTTTGACCAACCTAGACAGCATATTGAAAAGCAGAGACATTACTTTGTCAACAAAGGTTCATCTAGTCAAGGCTATGATTTTCCTAGTGGTCATGTATGGATGTGAGAGTTGGATTATAAAGAAAGCTGAGCAACAAAGAATTGATGCTTTTGAACTGTGGTCTGGAGAATACTCTTGAGAGTCCCTTGGACTCCAAGGTGATCCAACCAGTCCATGCTAAAGGAGATCAGTCCTGGGTGTTCTTTGGTAGGATTGATGTTGAAGCTGAAACTCCAATACTTTGGTTACCTGATGTGAAGAGTGGACTCATCTGAAAAGACCCTGATGCTGGGAAAGATTGAGGGCAGAAGGAGAAGGGGATGAGGGAGAATGAGATGGTTGGATGGCATCACTGACTATGGATTTGGGTGGACTCTGGTTATTGGTGATGGACAGGGAGGCCTGACATGCTGCGGTTCATGGGGTTGCAAAGAGTCAGACATGACTGAGCGACTGGACTGAACTGAACTGAGCTGATATTGAATGGTTTTCCTTGGAAACAAACAGCAATCTCTCTGTCATTTTTGAGGTTGCATCCAAGTACTGCTTTTCAGACTCTTGTTGACTTTGATGGCTACTACTCCACTTCTCTGAAGGCATTGCCCACAGTCATAGATATAATGGTCATCTGAGTTAAATTCACCCATTCCAGTCCATTTCAGGTCACTGATCCCTAAAATATCAATGTTCACTCTTGCCATCTCTTGTTTGAACACTTCCAATTTTCCTTGACTCCTGTACCTAACATTCCAGGTTCCTATGCAATATTGCTCTTTACAGCATCAGACTTTGCTTCTGTAACCAGTCACATCCACACCTGGATTATTTTTTTTTCCCTTTGGCTCCATCTTTTCATTCTTTCTTTAGTTATTTCTCCACTGATCTCCAGTAGCATATTTTGCACCTACTGACTTGAGAAATTCATCTTTCATTATCCTATCTTTTTTCCTTACCATAGTGTTCATGGGATTCTCAAGGCCATAATACTTGAAGTGGTTTTCCATTCCCTTCTTCAGTGGAACATACTTTGTCATAACTCTCCACCACGACCCGTCTGTCTTGGTTGCCCCTACATAGCATGGCTCATAGCTTCATTGAGTTAGACAAGGCTCTGGTCCTTGTGATTAGATTGGTTAGTTTTCTGTGATTGTGGTTTCTGTCTGTGTGCCCTCTGACACCCTTCACTTGTTCCTAATCTCGTACTGTGATTTCTCTCACCTTGGTCGTGTTGTGTACCCACTTGGCTGCTCACCGCTCTAGTGCGTCACAGCCTAAGAGGGAGTTTCAGTTCAGTTCAGCTCAGTCACTCTGTTGTGTCTAACTCTTTGTGACCCCATGAATCGCAGCACACCAGGCCTCCCTGTCCATCACCAACACCCGGAGTTTACTCAAACTCATGCCCATCGAGCCTGTGATGTCATCCAGCCATCTCATCCTCTGTCGTCCCCTTCTCCTCCTGCCCCCATTCCCTCCCAGCATCAGGGTCTTTTCCAGTGAGTCAACTCTTCACAGGAGGTGGCAAATTATTGGAGTTCCAGCTTCAGCATCAGTCCTTCCAATGAACACTCAGGACTGATCTCTTTTAGGATAGACTGGTTGGATCTCCTTGTAGTCCAAGGGACTCTCAAGAGTCTTCTCCAACACCACAGTTCAAAAGCATCAATTTTTCGGCACTCAGCTTTCTTCACAGTCCAACTCTCATATCCATACATGACCACTGGAAAAACCATAGCCTTGACCAGATGGATCTTTGTTGGCAAAGTAATGTCTCTGCTTTTTAATATGCCATCTAGGTTGGTCATAACTTTCCTTCCAAGGAGTAAGAAGTCTTTTAATTTCATGGCTGCAGTCACAATTAAGAGGGACAAGCTACTGTGTGTAAAATAGATGGCTTACAGGGAAATATTGTATAGCATAAGAAATTATAGCCACTGTCTTGTAACTTTTTAAATTTTTTTTTTGTTTTCAAAATTAATTTTTATTGGAGTATCATTGCTTTTTTTCTATTCATATCTTATGTTTTTTTCGATTTATTTTTAATGTGTGTCATTTTCTAATGGGCAGCAAAATGAATCAGCTATATACATACATATATCCCCTCTCTCCTTTGGACTTACTTCCCATTCAGGTTGCCACAGTCCATTAAGTAGAGTTCCCTGTGTTATACAACATGTTACATATAAATCCATGGCTGATTCATGTCAATGTATGGCAAAAACCACTACAATATTGTAAAGTAATTAGCTTCCAACTAATAAAAATAAATGGAAAATAAATTAAAATAAAGTAAAATTTTGTTTATTTTTAGTTGGTGGAAATTTTTTTTCTGCTGTATAAAACAATTTCATTATAGTTATATATATATAATTATTTATGCATATAATTTATACTATACATAACTTATAATTATGCATGTATTTATACATAGATTAGTATAAATAGGATAATTTTATCCAAAAAAATCAGGGTTTATATATACATATTCTTATATATAATAATGTATATAATATATATTGTATTAATGAAATGAAATGAAATGAAAAATCATAAAACTTTGAATTACCACTCTGCAAAAAATTCAAGTCACCTTCTGAGCATGTATACATGACTGCCCTTTTATTTTGCTCACCTTAAAGAAGGTTGGGTAACCATGGGAGCTAGATTATAGCTTTTATATATATATATATATATGTATATATATATATATCCCCTTCCCTCTTGCCCCTGCCTCCCCTTCCCCTACCTTACCCCTCTAGCTCTTTGAATAGAGTATAATCTGCAGAAATACTTAATCACTATGCTGTTCACTTGAAACTAGTTCAATATTGTAAACCAAGTATACCCAGATTTGAAAAGTTAAATGTTCTTAATCCATTGTCCTAATGCTCAGGGTATAGTATTCTTTTAAGCAAATGATGTAGTTAATGTCCCCTTTGCATTTCACTCAAGAACACAGAGGTTAAACTGACCCAGACCACAGGAGGAGTACACACACATACACACAAAGGGAAGTATAATAATTTTGTTGTGGCTTATGCACATTTTTTATTAAGCTTAACTTATAAATAAAGAGGCAATTAAATATCCAATTAAAATTTTTATATCTTACCTGGACAAAAAGTTTTAAAGTGATATAGAGATCAGAAACCACTTTATGATCAAAGTGCCACATGCTTTATTTCCTTTATTTCCATATGATCAAAGTGCCACATAATGTTTTATTCAGTTATCTGCATATGATCATATTTTAATTGCTTTGACACTGAAGCTTCTGTCTTAAGAGGACTGACTCACAATTAAAAGCTACAATCTAGTTCCCATGGTTACCCAACCCTCTTTAAGGATAGCAAAATAAAAGGGCAGTCATGTATACATGCTCAAAAGGTGGTTTGAATTTTTTGCAGAGAGGTAACTCAAAGTTTTATGACTTTTCACTTCATTAAAAAAGTGTAAAACTTTTTATTTTAAATTTCACCTGAGCTTATAAAGAATTTTAATAAAAAGGAAAATAATGGACAGCACAACTAAGACTCTAAGAAGGAAGCTATAAATACCTGGTGCCGTCATTCACTGCTGTGGACAGGTACAGTGTATGCAGCTATATGGAATTAATTTGAGAGCATGCTTTGTAACACGTGCAGTTGTTTTGGTCCACTTGCAAAATACTACAAAATCATTCTTAAGAATGTCATAGATGTCAAAATATTGGTTATTTGCAGTAGGCACTAGTTTTTGCTGCTTGAAGAACTCCAGAGTGATTTCCGGATGACGATGCATGAATTTTGCTGTTGAAGAGTGTGCAGAGGATGAGAGAGAACTCGGTGAGAACAGCTCTGTACTTTGCATTTTGGATGTGAGTGGGCTAGAAGAGAAATAATAGACTGTATATGTTGCATTTTCAGAAGCTTAAAGGGACTATATGGACTTTGACCAGCAAACAGGGAGTTCCACAACCCAGATTCAATACAGACAATTGCTTATTGAATTCCAGTGCTTGTTCTTTTGTGCACTAATTTCCCCTTTACTACAGTCACTCCAGGGGTTGGTGATGGACAGGAGGGCTGGAGCGCTGCAGTCCATGCAGTCTCAAAGAGTCGGACATACCTGATCGACTGAACTGAACTGAACTGAACGTCACCCTGCTTACTCCACTATATTATCCCCGGATATTATTTTTTTCCATGTGTTAGTAACTTCATTAATATTTCTACTATTTCTTGTGAAATTTGGACAATTACATATTTACTAGAAACACAAGTTTAAGCATACAGCATCTTTAATAAATGGCCAGAAAAAATTTTACTGCGATGACAGAGTTCCTCCTGCTGGGATTAGCAGAAACACTGGAGCCACAGAAATCCTCTTTTTTCTTTTTTGGTGATTTACACACTTACAGTTGTGGGAAATATTGGAATGATCCTTTTAATCAGGACTGATTCTCGACTTCACACACCTATGTATTTCTTCCTGGCAATCCTGTCTTTTGCAGATGTTAGTTATTCATCCACCATTACTCCAAAGATGCTGGTAGACTTTTTACCAGAGAGGAAAACCATCTCCTTTGCTGGCTGCTTTCTGCAGATGTACTTCTTTATCGTTTTTGCCACAGCTGAATGCATCCCTTTGGGTTAATGGCCTATGACCACTGTGTGGCCATATGCAACCCTCTCCTTTACACCTTGATCATGTCCAGGACGGTCTGCCTGAAAATGGCAGCAGGGGCTTTTACAGCAGACTGCTGAACTCTGTGGTTCACACGGGTTATGTGAGCAGCTTGTCATTCTGCAGTTCCAATGTCATCCATCACCTCTGTGACACTCCTCCAGTTTTGAAGCTCTCATGTTCTGATACACGTCTGTATGAAAGCATCTTGTCCACTTTTGCTGGTGTGAATATAGCTGGGACTCTGCTGGTGATCCTCACCTCCTGCTGCTACATTCTCTTCTCCATCTTCCGTATGCATGCAGGGGAGGGGAGGCGCAAAGCGTTCTCCACGTGTGCATCTCACCCGACAGCCGTCATCCTGTTCTATTCCACCTCCGCCTATACTTATCTCAGACCTTCCTCCAGCTACTGCCTGACTCAGGACAAAGTGGCTTCCGTGTTCTACACAGTGGTCATCCCCATGTTGAATGCTCTAATCTACAGCCTCCATAGCAGTGAAGTGAAGAGGCTTTAAGGAATGTAATTACTAGGAAAAGGGTCCCTTCAAGTCTGGGGTTGTTTGGCTAATTTTCTGAACTAAATGGAGTATATAATGAATTTTAAAATACTGGTTGAAGCTTACTATGATTGTGCACTCCATTTTCTTAACTTAGTAGAGTACATATTGGACTTTAAAATGCTGGATCAACATCATTTTTCATTAGAATATTTTCAAAGTAATCATGTTGTATTTATTTCCAAATATATGAATCCAACTGGAGATGGAAATTTCAACCCACTCCAGTATTCTTGCTTGGGAAATTCCATGAACAGAGGAGCCTAGAGGGCTTCTCTGTCCATGGGATTGCAAAGAATTGGACATGACTTAGCAACTAACCCTCACATCCAACAGGATAAGCTAAATTATCAAATTTATATGAAACTCTAAAAGTTTCATCTAATTGTTCTGTACTTCCACTGGATTCTCAAAAGTACAATGTGTTTTAATGAAACTCTGGTTAGAGAATACAAAGATTAATTATTGGACTTCCCAAGTGGCATAGTGGTAAAGAATCTGCCTACCAGTGAAAGTGATTCAGGGGACGAGGGTTCAACCCCTGGGTCAGGAGGATCCCCTGGAGAAGGAAATGGCAACCCACTCTTGCATTCTTATCTGGAAAATTCCATGGGCAGAGGAGCTTGGTGAGCTGCAATCTGCCATGGGGTAGCAAAGTGAGACATGACTGAGTACCTGATCATTTAGAGATAAAAGTTACAATATCATATGATCTAATCATATAGAGTATCCTTAGATTTTCCTTTGGCATTCTGTATCAGAATTCATGTTAGTATAAATAGAGATATTGATATATTACATATGTCAAAAAGACAAAATTAATTTCCATTTAAGTTTTTGAATTATTTCTCCAAGTGATGCTTAAGTCATATTTCAATACTAAACTTTTAATTGTAGCAGTAGACCTTTTATTTCCCTTCTTCCCCTCATGCACATATATGTTCATTAAATAAACAGTACAAGCTTATACAAACATATGCTATCAAGAAAACTGCTGACTGACTAGAATGCACCAATTAAAGTATCACTCCTTGGGTTCCTTCCATTCTGCATAGATTTTACAATACTTTTCTCACTTCCTCTCTCCCAGATTGAGACCTATACACAAACCACAAGCACACACACTCAACTATGGCAATTTTTAATCAGTATATGGCTCCAAAGCAGGTAGGTCAATCTTCAGTGAATGAATATGACACATATTCTTTATAACAAGTCCATGGATTTCCTCTGTATGGGAATCTGTTATCAATTTACCAAGGAAAATTAGTTAAGATGTGTCTTAATGTTAAAGTTAAGCATTATATAGAGCTATCTAGGAAGCTGGCTTAGTAGAACTATGGAGAAAACTGAGTGGGATCCAGGACTTGCTAAGGAGTCAGGACCTGAGATGCTGTCAAGCTAACCTTATGGCCTGGCATGAAAGGTCAGTCTGTTCTAACATCCATCGCATTATGGTCCACATAGTTGACCTTCACCAAAGGGATATTCATGAAGTCATCAATGTTTTTGGCTCATCCCTGGACCATGCTCTCACCCCACAGGTCCAAATGGTTATCTTATCCTGGAGATCATGCAGCAGACTGATCAGGCTGTTCTCAGAGATGGTTCACTGCTTCACTGAGTGGCTCACCCACATTTTTCTGCACCAGCAGGCTGCTCATTGGCTGTGTTTTTCTGCTTTCCCTGTCCTGAGTATTCAGTGAAATTGTATACATGGCCAAGATATTTAATTAATAAATATCAGTATTATATTCCTTGCATCAAATGCTTTAATTTCTAGTATAATTTAGAAATATAAACAATACTTGGGAGATTAAATCCAGTTATTCTGTGATTTAGGGCTTCCCGGGTAGCTCAGCGGTAAAGAACCCGCCTGCTAATGCAGGAAACACAGGTTTGATCCCTGGGTCAGTGAGATCCCCTGAAAAAGGAAATGGCAACCCACTCCAATATTCTTGCCTGGGGAAAGCCCATGAACAGAGGAGCCTGGTGGGCTACAGTCCATGGGATCACAGAGTTGGACACGACTGAGTGACTAAACGCCAAATTCTGAGTTTTAGGTTTTATGCATATCATATTTTGAATCTTGTTCTCTAATCTGTAAGTCTAGTATGTTATATTTAGTTGCTTTCATTTGCAAAGTCTTCAAATATTTCCAACTTGGGAACTATTGCCACTTAACTATATTTGTTAATTTTAATTTACTGAATATGCATTGCTTATGTAACTCAAGATTATTTATTTAGCTTTTAATTGCTTGTGAAAATTAATTTTTAATCATATTTTCTTGCTCATTTTTCAAAGAATTTATGAAAAACATATTCAATTTTTTTAAATTTTCTTTGACTCAAAAGAAATTTAGATTGTAAAAGCATTGAGACCTCTAATTTTGAGTTTGATTTTATGCTTCTCTTCTTTAGAATTTGACATTTATTAAATCCTCCCTTGTGAATGTAGCATTCTTTTGTGCTTTTTGCTATTTGCATTTCATTCTGTTTTTCTAATGTCCCTAGTCTTTTAGTTCACTTAAATATTTAACGTTACCACCTACCACTTATCAACCATGTTTTGCCTTATTCAAGGGTTTTTAAATACCTTTCTTTTAATTGTTCAAGGTATTTTATTTACTAAAGTTAATGAGCTTTGAAAGATGTGCCTTTATGCTTTGTTCAATCAATATTCATCAGCAATTCTGGGAAATCAGAGACTAATTTACAAAACCTGTGAATTCATAAAGTTGGAAAATTAACAAACACACGGGAAAGGGTGAAATAATCAATATTCAGGAATCACAAAGATTCAAATATACAACTTCCCAAAAAGATGAAATTAATGGAGTCCTGCATTTAGTAAGAACAAATGTGCAAAGACTGTTGGTATTAATATATAAAAATAATGTTTTATTTGCATTTTAAAATATAAACTAATATGCACAAAAATAATTTTCATTGGTTAATTTTAAAATGAGAAGTCTTATGTTTTGTATACAACTATTAGGTGAAGGGTAGTTCTGAGGTTAAGTGAAGCAATAAGCCTGTTTAACTTCACACAACTCAATTGAGTTAAAACATAGTGTATTAACTTATGTTTTAAAAGAGAAAGATGAGAGATATTATGTTAAGAGGACAAAACTAAAATGGTCACATGTATGGAAAAAAGTGAAATATAAAGTAGTTGAATATATTTTAAAAGATACAATCTGTACTAAAAGAAAGCACAATGAACTTTATTGAAAATATGTAGATTTACTGATATATAAATTCTAAAATAAGTAGTCTTTTAGAAACTGTATGGAATATATCTCAAACAGAAGGTATGACATCAGAAAGCAAAATGTGGTCATTTGTTGCTAAACTTAGGTATAATTTATTTCTTTGGCTGGGAAATTGGTGTGAATCATCTTTCTATATTTAAATTTTGTGATTTTAATCCTACTGTGAAGACATTGCATATACGTACATTTCATCCTTAAGCCTCAAAATAATCTATGGGATGTTTTAGTCACTTAATAAAAATTATTATCCTAGAGTTGTTACTAAAGAAGGATGAATCTTGGCCAAGGAATTTCAAGTTTTTGCAAACAAGAGATCAACTCTGGTTGAAGAGCTACGTCAAATACTTGGTTTCTGAACTGGGTTCCAAGTCCTAAACTTCCTGAAATTGTATGATCATTGTAAACTTGTGTTGTAAAACAAATAAACCTATAAGATATCATTCATTATCCATGTTTGTGCTGAGTCTGTGTCATATTCATTAACACACTGGTTAGAGAAGACAGTAAGATGAAAAGAACACACAGACTTGGAGAGTATATGGAGATACAAAGTTTATTTAAATGCAAAACAGACTCTTGCTTTCAGATTTTAAAAAAAAATCATTGCCAAGATGCATAAGGCTGAGCAGATTTACCCTACATTCTCTTCTAGGTGTTTTATGGTTTCAGAACTTATATTTACCCTTAAACAATTTGAGCTAATTTTTGTTCATACTGTAAGTTAGGTGTCCAATTTCATTCTTTAACAGGTGGCTATACAATTTTCTTGGTATTATTCATTGGGAAATTGGTCCTTTTCCCACTGAGTGTTCTTAGCTCCTTTGTCAAATATTAGCTGACTATACATAAGTGTTAGCTGACTATACACAGCTGTGCTGTGCGGCATGCAGTATCTTAGCTCCTTAACCAAGGACCTAGCCCAGGCCCCCTACAGTGGAAATGCAGAGTTTGATCTACTGGACTACCAGGGAAGTCCCTAAAAGATTTGGTCTTAATGCTCATGAAAGGTCCTAAAGACAACATTTTAGGCCTACAAGGAACAGAAGTAGAATATTGTTTGCAATAGTGAAGAAATGGAAGCAACCTGACTGACCAACAGCGGATGAATAGGTAAAGAAAATGTTATATGTGTATGTACATGCACACACACAAAATGAAGTTAATATCCATAAAAAAAGGAAATCTTGCCATTTGTGACGACATGGATGAACCTTGTGGGCATTATGCTAAGTGAAGAAACTAACCAGTCTGATCACATGTACCACAGTCTAATCTAAATCAATGAAACTATGAGCCATGCAGTGTAGGGCCACCCAAGACAGACAGGTCATGGTGAAGAGTTCTAACAAAATGTGGTCCACTGGAGAATGGAATGGCAAACCACTTCAGAATTGTTGCATTGAGAACCTTATGAACAGTATGAAAAGGCAAAAGATAGGACACTGAAAGATGAACTCCTCAGGTCGGTAGATACCCAATATGCTACTGGAGATCAGTGGTGAAATAACTCCAGAAAGAATGAAGAGACAGAGCCAAAGCAGAAACAACATCACGTTGTAGATGTGACTGGTGATAGAAGCAAAGTCTGATGCTATAAAGAGCAATATTGCATAGGAACCTGGAATGTTAGGTCCATGAATCAAAGCAAATTGGAAGAAGTGGTCACACAGAAGATGGCAAGAGTGAACATCAACATTTTAGAAATCAGTGAACTAAAATGGACTGGAAAGGGTGAATTTAACTCAGATGACCATTATATCTACTACTGTGGGCAAGAATCCCTTAGAAGAAATGGAGTACCCAACATAGTCAACAAGAGTCCAGAATGCAATACTTGGATGCAATCTCAAAAATGACACAATGAGCTCGGTTCATCTCTAAGGCAAACCATTCAGTATCAAGGTAATCCAAGACTATGCTCTGACCAGTAAAGCTGAGAAGCTTTACCTTCTAGACCTTCTAGAACTAACACTCCAAAAAGATGTCCTTTTCATTATAGGGGACTGGAATGCAAAAGTAAGAAGTCAAGAATCACCTGGAGTAACAGGAAAATTTGGCCTTGGAGAACAGAATGAAGCCTGACAAAGACCAACAGAGTTTTGCCAAGAGAATGCACTGGTTATAGGAAATGCCCTCTTCCAACAACACAAGTGAAGACCCTACACATGGACATCACCAGATGTCAATATCGAAATCCAATTGATTATATTCTTTGCAATCAAAGATGGAGAAGCCTATAACATCAGCAAAAACAAGACTGGGAACTGACTGTGGCTCAGATCATGAACTTCTTATTGCCAAATTCAGAATAAAATTGAAGAAAGTAGGAAAAACCACTAGACCATTCAGGTATGACCTAAATCAAATCCCTCACGATTTTACAGCAGACGCGAGAAACCGATTCAAAGGACTAGATCTGATAGACAGAGTGCCTGAAGAACTATGGACAGAGATCTGTAACATTGTACAGGTGACAGGGATCAAGACCATCCCCAAGAAAAAGGAATGCAAAAAAGTAAAATGGCTCTCTGAAGAGGCCTTACAAATAGCTGTGAAAAGAAGAGAAGTGAAAAGCAAAGGAGAAAAGGAAAGATATTCCCATCTGAATGCAGAGCTCCAAAGAATAGCAAGGAGAAATAAGAAAGCCTTCCTCAGTGATAAGTGCAAAGAAATAGAGTAAAACAGTAGAATGGAAAAGATTAGAGATCTCTTCAAGAAAATTAAAGAAACCAAGGGAACATTTCATGCAAAGATGGGCTCAATAAAGGGCAGAAATAAGAATACACAAAAGAACTGTACAAAAATGATCTTCACAACTCAGATAATCATGATGGGTGATCACTCACCTAGAGCCAGACATTCTGGAATGTGAAGTGAAGTGGGTCTGAGGAAGCATCACTAGGAAAAAAGCTAGAGGAGGTGATGGAATTCCAGTTGAACTATTTCAAATCTTAAAAGATGATATTGTGAAAGAGCTGCACTCAACATGCCAGCAAGTTTGGAAAATCCAGTAGAGGCCACAGGATGGGAAAATGTCAGTGTTCATTCCAATCTCAAAGAAAGGCAATGCAAAAGAATGTTCAAACTACCACACAATTGCACTCATCTCACACTCTAGCAAAGTAATGCTCAAAATTCCCCAGCCAGGCTCAACAGTATGTGAACCATGAACATCCAGATGTGCAAACTGGTTTTAGAAAAGGCAGAGGAACCAGAGATCAAATGGTCAACATCCATTGGATTACTGAAAAAGCAAGAGAGTTCCAGAAAAGCATCTATTTCTGCCTTATTGACTATGCCAAAGCGTTTGACTGTGTGGATCGCAACAGACTGTGGGAAATTCTTAAAGAGAAGGGAATACCAGACCACCTGACCCGCCTCTTAAGAAATATGTATGCAGGTCAGAAAGCAACAGTTAGAACTAGACATGGAACAACAGACTGGTTCCAAGTTGGGAAAGAAGTATGTCAAGACTGTATATTGTCACCCTGCTTATTTAACTTATATGCAGAGTACATCATGAAAAACGCTGGGCTAGAGGAAGCACAAGCTGGAATCAAGATTGCCGGAAGAAATATCAATAACTTCAGATGTGCAGATGTCACCACCCTTATGGCAGAAAGTGAAGAAGAACTAAAGATCCACTTGATGAAAGTGAAAGAGGAGAGTGAAAAAGTTGTCTTAAATTTTGGAATTCAGAAAACTAACATCATGGGACCTGCTCCTGTCACTTCATGGCAAATAGATGGGGATACAGTGTAAACAGTGTCAGACTTTATTTTGGGGGGCTCTAAAATCAGTGCAGATGGTGACTGCAGCCATGAAATTAAAAGACACTTACTCTTTGGAAGGAAAGTTATGACCAACCTAGACAACATATTAAAAAGCAGAGACATTACTTTATCAACAATGGTCCATCTAGTCAAAGCCATGGTTTTTCCAGTGGTCATGTATGTATGTGAGAGTTGGACTATAAAGAAAGCTGAGCACTGAAGAATTGATGCTTTTGGACTGTGGTGTTGGAGAAGACTCTTCAGAGTCCCTTGGACTGCAAGGAAATCCAACCAGTCTATCCTAAAGGAAATCAGTCCTGAATATTCATTGGAAAGACTGATGTGAAGCTGAAACTCCAATACTTTGGCCTCTTGATGTGGAGAACTGACTCACTGGAAAAGACACTGATTCTGGGGAAGTTTATGGCAGAAGGAGAAGGGGACAACAGAGCATGGGATGGTTGGATGGCATCACCAACTCAATGTACATGAGTTTGGGTGAACTCCAGGAGTTGGTGATGGACAGGGAGGCCTGGCATGATGCAGTCCATGGGGTCGCAAAGAGTTGGACACAACTGAGCAACTGAACTGAACTTAATGTATAAATATGAATTGTGCAGCAGTGTTCTATATAGAAAATAGCCATTTCATTAAAAAGCAAATTATACCAGTTTTTTTTTTCCTATTCCTTTCTTCTCAAAAATTTCCTGTTCTTCTTTGACTTTCTCTCCTCCAGAGTGATACATATAAACAAAGCCACATGAACATACATTCAGTTATGGCAGAGTTTAATCAGGGCATATTTCCAAAACAGGTAGATCAGTGTTTAATGGGTGAAACTGACATGTATTCTGCATGACAGGCTCATAGATTTCCTGCTTATGGAAATCTTCTGTCAATTACCAACAGCATCCTATAAAGTAAGTCTGAATATTAAAGGTAAGCCTTAATTTGGAATTGGAATGGGAGTGACTAAGTAGAATTCTGGAGCAAATTGAGAGGGGATTAGCTCTTATTAAGATGATAACTATATTATATAATTTTTGGAGAGAAATTCCCCATAGCCTTGCCTTGTACTTGCTGCTAAAGTGGCACCTGATAGAAGCTGCAATATTCAAGTCAACTGGGCTGTGGTAGAGCTGACCTCACGACCTGTCATAAAGTTGTCATCCAGCTCAAAAATCTAGGTCCCTTTGTGGTCGACATAATTCATATTAGTCAGAAGAATATTCATGAACTTAGTAGTTAGCATCTTCTTCAAATTTATTTCACTCAAAACAGGTGGATTGCAGGTTAAATTTACCCAGAAATGTGGTGAGTTACATACACACACAGTTACACACAGACACACACTCAGACATATACATACATAGGGGGAGAATTATAATTTTGTAGAGGGTTATGTACCCTTTTGGAATAAGCTAAAATTATCAAAAAATAGGCAATTAAATATCCAATTAAAAGTTTTTATCTTTGGAAAACAACTTTAAAGTAACAGAGATCAATAACCAAGTTATGATGTAAGTCCACATAGAGTGTGATTCCATCTACCTGTGTGTGATCATATTTTAATTACTTTTGAGAATGGAGTTTCTGCCATTAGAGGACTGACTCACAATTAAAAGCTGTGGCCTAGTCACCAAGGTTATCCAACCCTCTTTCAGGGAAAAACAAATCCAGTTATGTGTATATATTCAAGAAGTGTCTCAAATTTTTGCACAGAGAGAATCCATATTATCTCTGATTTCATTTCAACATGAAAATTGCCTCTTTATAATTTTTATGCCTCACCTGAGTTATTAGAGAAGGTTATGATATGAAAGAAAATAATAGACCAGATGAACTAGTACTGGGAAAGATGTTATTAAGTGTGTGTTTGTGCCCTTATCTTTCACTGCTGAGGACAGGTATGGTGACTGCTACTACAGAGCATTGATTTGATAATGTGCTTTGTAACGAGAACAGATGTGTGGTTAACTTTTAAAACACTACATAGTAATTCTTAAGAATATAATAGGTATCAAAATATTGGTTATTTGAAACAGGCTATGTTTGCTGATTGGAAAACACAAAAGTGATGTTTGGGTGTTGAGTCATAAACATTGGAGTCAAAGAATAAAGAGAGCCATCTTTGTGAGAGAAAAAAAATGCATTTGAGCTAAACAAATACCTCCTCAGAAAATGGGGAAGACTTCAGCAAGGATAGCTCTGAACTTTAGGTTTTGGATGTGGGCTAGAAGAGAAAGAATAGAACATAGATATTGCATTCGAAAAAAACTGAAGTGAAATATGTAGAGTTAGACCAAAGATTTGCAGATGCCTCAATCCACATTTAATACAATTGTTTAACAAACTCCAACTTTTATTCATCTATTTGATAGTTTCTACCTTATTTCAGTTGTTCTATTTACTATACTCTATTATCCAAGCCTTTTTTTTCCCTCATGTGCCACTAAACACATTAACATTGTTATTACTTCATGGAAACCTAGAACAGAGAAACGTTTTCATCTAATGGAAGCTGAAGCATTATGTATCTGTAATAAATGGCCAGAAAAAAATTATACTTCGCTATTGGAGTTGGTCCTGTTGGGATTAGCAGACACACTGGAGCTACAGGTTATCCTCTTCTGCCATTTTTCTATGATTTAAACGCTTACGGTTGTGGGGAATGTTGGGAAGATTCTCTTAATCGGAGCTGATTCCCGACTTCACACATTCATGTATCTCTTCCTGGCTAACCTGTCCTTTGTGGATGTTTGTTACTCATCCATCATCACTCCAAAGATGCTAGCGGATTTTTCATCAGAGAAGAAAACCATCTCCCTTGCTGGCTGCTTTCTGCAGATGCCCTTTTTTAGAGGCTTGGCCACACTGAAGGCATCCTTTTTGGGTGAATGGCCCGTGACCGCTCTGTGGCCATATGCGACCCCCTCCTTGAAGCCTGGATCGTGTCCGGGACGGTCGGCCTGAAAACGGCAGCAGGGCCTGCAGCGGGCCTGGTGGACTCTGGTTCACACAGGCTGTAGCGGCTTGCCCTCTGTGGGTCCAGGGTCACCCGCCACTTCTCCTGTGACGCCCCTGTAATTTTTAAACTCCTGTGTGTGACGCACACCTGTGTGCGATCGTCTTGTCCACATCCACTGGTGTGCATGTGGTCGGAACTCTGCTGGTGATCCTCACCTCCTACTGCTGCATTCTCTCTCCTTCCTCCGTGTGCATGCAGGGGAGGGGAGGCGCAAGCCTTCTCCGCGTGTGCGTCTCACCTGTTCTATCCCACCTCCTCCTACACCCACCCAAGACCTCCTCCAGCTACTCCCCGACGCGGGCCAAGGTAGCCTCCATGTTCTGCGCTTCGGTGATCCCCATGTTGGACCCTCTGATCTACAGCCTTCGGAATGAGGCAGCAAAGGTTTTATGGAATGTGATTAAGAAAATGGTCCCTTTATTTCTAGGAATTTTTCCTAAGTTTTCTTGACTAAACAGAGCATGTTTTTAAGTTTTAAAGTTGTATCAAACTTACTGTTTTTCACCAGAATATGTCCTAATTAACCATGTATTATTATTTACTTGCATCCAATTAAATATAAACTAACTGATATAAAATGTGTATCAGACTGTTATAAAAGTGTACACTTTTTACTTATCATTTTATATTTCCATTTTGTCATCAAAATTTGTGCTTATTTATAAAATAATCTTGGTTAGAGAAATGAAGTTATTAAGTATTTAAAGACAAAATTAATAGTATCACATGAAACTAGCCAAGAAAAGAACTTAGAATTTTCAGTTTATTTTTTCCAATGCATACTTTTTCACCATTTATGTTTAGCAATAGATTGCTATATAGCATGGATGCCAGATGTTTTAAGTTTTGAATAGATTACCATTTTATTTCATGGAATAATTTCCTGGGGATACACTGAAATCAAAATTCAGGAATATAATTTTAATAGTAGCAGTAAACACATCAACTTTTATTTCTGCTATTCCTGCAAACACATATTCATTAAAAAACAAGTTATGAATTTGTATAAAAGAATGCAATTTAGAAAACTGTTCTCTGATTAGAATGCACCACTTACAATAGTTTTTTCTTCTATTGCCTTCTTTCCTTCTCAAAATTTTCTATTCTTCTCTCACTTTCTGTCTTCCAGATGATTTATACACTCAAAGCCACCTCACACATATTCAGCTACACCAGAGTTTAATTAGCTCTACCTGTAGATGTTGACATTGAATGGATGTAACACACATATTATGGAAATCTATCAATTAACAATAAATAATCAAAATCAATCATAATATTAAAGCTAACAATTAATATGAAGGTGGAATAGGAATTGGCTTAGTAGAACTCTGGAGTAAAGTTAGTGTGCTTCAAGGCTTGCTAAAAAGATCAACTCACATGTAATTTTATAAGGGAAATTCTCCATGGCCCTTCCTTTGCTCTTTCTGCTAAAGTTGTGCCTGATAGGAGCTGTGATGCTCAAGTCATCTGGGATCTGGCAGAACAGATCATGACCTGTCACAAAAGATCATTCAGGTCAAGCATCCACAGCCCTCTAGTCCGAAGAACATTCACGTAGTCATTTGTGCTGTCTGTGCACCCCTGGGCCCTGCTCTCGGTCCGTATTTTTTCTCTGTTCCTGGAAGCCCTGCAGCAGGCTGATCAGGCTGATCTCAGTGAAGATCCACTCCTTCACTAAGTGACTCACCTGCATTCTGCTGCACAAGCCAGCCACTCTTTGGTTGGTCTCTTTCTACTTTCTCTGTCATAGGTACTTCTGGGATCAAGATAGTTCACTAAAAAATACTAATATTCTACTCCTTCCACTAAACGCTTTACTTTCTAGTAAAACTTAGGAATAGAAACATTGTGCTCAGGATGAAATATAGTTTTTCTGAGATTTGGGTGTTTTGACATATTGCATGTAGAACCATGTTCACTGTTCTCTAATTCAGCCTTCAGGAATTCTGCCTTCTACATTTAATTAATCTCATTTAATTAAGCTTGCAAATATTTAAAACTTTGGGAGATTTTTTTAATTAATGAATGTGTGCTCCTTATATACATTCAAACTATTTTTTTTACATTTAAACTAATTTTTAACCTGCGATTTTTGTAAAAAGTGTTTTTAAAATTATTGTATGTTCTTTCTTATTAGGACTTTCCTCATAGTTTAGTTGGTAAAGAATCTGCCTGCAATGCAGGAGACCTGTGTTCAGTCCCTGGGTCTGGCAGATCCCCTGGAGAATGAAATGTCAGCCCACTCCAGTATTCTTGCCTGGAGAATCCCATGGACAGAGGAGCCTGGGGGCTACAGTCCATGGGGTCACAAGAGTCGGACATGACTTAGAGACTAAACCGCCACCACTGCCTTTATACCTGCTTGTGCCTGTTTGCTATACTCTACACTACTTCCTATTTTTCTAATTTCCAAGTCTTTTATCTCATTTGAATGTTTAATGTTGCCACCTTTTCCAAATACAGAGTTGTCAATCCATGTTTTGCCTTATTCAACTGTTTATGAATAGTTTATTCACTGAAAGTAGTGAAGTTTGAAACCTATGCCTTTGGCTTTGTTTTGCTCTATATTAATTAGTATTTAGGTCAGATAAATCAGGGTTATAATACCTGGGGACGTCCCAGTTTGGAAAAGTTTTAAAAAATTTATAAATGAAATTCACTGAGATTCTTTGTTAATTAATTTAATTTCCATGGCAGTATGTGTAGATGGTAGAGGCTTCTCTGAGGCTCAGTGATAAAGAAACTGCTTGCCAAATGCAAGAGACACAGGTTTGATCTCTGGGTCAGAAAGATCCCTTGGGGGAGGAAATGGCAATCTGTTCCAGTATTCTCACCTGTGAAATTGCATGGACAGAGGAGCATGGCTACAGCCTATGAAGCCGCAGAAGAGTCAGAGAAGACTTAGTGACTAAACAACAGCAACCACATGCAGACTGAAGCATAACTGTCAAAATTATGCTCACGGTAAAAAGGCTTTCTCAAAAAAAAAAGAAAGAAAAGAAAGAAAAAGCCTCCCTCAAATATTAAGTCCTACATGACTTTTTTTTTCCTGCCATCCCCTTCAATTATGATGTTAACTCATATTCTACACCTTACTATAGTTTATAATAATGTAATTTGTGTGTGTTATACCCCTGTATTGAATTTAACTTCAGTTCAGTCTCTCAGTCCTGTCCAACTCTTTGCAACCCCATGGACTGCAGCACACCAGGCTTCCCTGTCCATCACCAACTCCCAGAGCTTGCTCAAACTCATGACCGTTGCATAGCTGATGCCATTCAACCATCTCATCCTCTTTTGTCCCTTTTACCTCCTGCTCTCAACCTTTCTCACCATCAGGGTCTTCTCCAAGGAGTCAGTTCTTAACATCAGATGTCCAAAGTATTGGAGTTTCAGATTCAGCATCAGTCCTTTCAAAGAATATTCAGGGCTAATTTCCTTTAGGATTGACTGGTTGGGTCTCCTAACTGTCCAAGGGACTCTCAAGAGTCTTCTTCAACACCACAGTTCAAAAGCATCAGCTCTTTGGTGCTCAGCTTTCTTTACAACCCAACTCTCACATCCATACCTGAGCACTGGAAAACCCATAGCTTTGACTAGATGGACCTTTTTTAGCACAGTAATGTCTTTGCTTTATAATATGCCATCTAGGTTGGTCATAGCTTTTCTTGCAAGTAGCAAGCATCTTTTAATTTCATGGCTGGAGTCATCATCTGCAGTGATTTTGGAGCCCCCCAAAATAAAGTCTGTCACTATTTCCTTTATTTCCCCATCTGTTTGCCATGAAGTGATGGAACCAGATGTCATGATCTTAGTTTTCTGACTGTTGAGTTTTTAGCCAACGTTTTCACTCTCCTCTTTCACTTTTATCAAGAGGCTCTTTATTTATTTTTTTCATTTATTTTTATTAGTTGGAGGCTAATTTCTTTACAATATTGTAGTCATTTTTGCCATACATTGACATGAATTAGCTATGGATTTACATGTGTTCCCCGTTCTGATCCCCCCGTCCCACCTCCCTCCCCATCCCATCCCTCTGGGTCTTCCCAGTGCACCAGCCCCGAGCACTTGTCTCATGCATCCAACCTGGGCTGGTGATCTGTTTCACACTTGATAATATACATGTTTCAATGCTATTCTCTCAGATCATCCCACCCTCGCCTTCTCCCACAGAGTCCAAAAGTCTGTTCTTCGTTTTTTGCCATGAGAATGGTATCATCTGAGTAGCTGAGGTTATTGATATCTCTCCTGGAAATCTTGATTCCAGCTTGTGCTTCATCCAGCTCAGCATTTCTCATGATGTACTCTGCATATAAGTTAAATAAGCAGGATGTCAATATACAGCCTTGATGTACTCCTTTCCCTATTTAGAACCAGCCTGTTGTTCCATGTCTGGTTCTAACTGTTGCTTCTTGACCTGCATACAGATTTCTCAGGAGGCAGATAAGGTGGTCTGCTATTGAATTTATTCATTATTTTTTTTTGTTTGAGCCCTTGCCTCTTTATCACATTATTTTCCCCAGTGCATATAATGAGTAAAATTTTATAAAACAAAAATAATTTTACTAGTGAAACTTTCCTGGCTGTCCAATAGTTAAAACTCTGCTTTTTCACTGCAGGAGGTTCAGGTTCAACCCCTAGTTAGGAAGCTAAGATCATAAAAGCCATGAGACACAGTCAAAAAAAAAATTCTTTTTAATATTGACTGTTTTTAATTCAGATTATATGCTCATAATAGACAGCAACTGTTTCTTCCTCTTGCAGTTTTTGGCTCATTCTTCAGAAGGACACATATTATGCACATGCCTATTTAAAGATATTGTCAACTATGGTGAGTTAAAAAATAATAATAATAATAATAAGGAAGTCTGCAAATATCAACTTCATCAAAATATGGCTTGTAACATATTTTCTCAAAAATATATTGTCTAAAATCCCCTGGCTGGTAAGCAGTTAACATTTCTAAAGAAGGACATCTTATGAGGGCCAGAGATGGGAACTAAAGCAGATGGATGGTGCAGTGATAGTCTGAGTGACTGCTGAGGCATGGCCAGTAAAGAGAGTGTGGATGGAGAGTCTAAACTCAGTGATAAGGCAGTTGAACAATGTGTGAGAGCATGAATTAGAGAGGAACGTCTTCTGACAATAAAAATGTGTACTGGATTATAAATCCAATTCCACTCATGGCAGTTGAGAAACTAACTTTACAAGAGGGTTTTGTCTGCAGAAATCAGTCATGAGGTAGGACTTGTGGCATCTGGAAATTAGATCATTAAGGTACTTTTCAGGCATCTGGCCAAGATTGAAAATGATGTGGCCAGCATGGGTCATCGTGAAGAAATATCTGCTCAGCTCTAGCAGGAGGGAAGGCAGGGTCAGGAAAAGCTAGCCCTTAGGGTTCTGGGCAGAGAACTCCAGACATGAGCTGCAGCTGAGTTGTGCAACTAGAATCTCTAAGACTGGCATGCGTGCATGCTAAGTCACTTCAGTTGTGTCTGACTCTTTGAGACCCCATGGACTATAGCCACCAGGATCCTCTGTCCATGGGATTCTCCAGGCAAGAATACTGGTGTGGGTTGCCATTCCCTTCTCCAGGGCATCATCTGAGCCTAGTGAGCTGGCTCTAAAATGAAAGATGAATCCTGCAGAATCCATCTCGTGACCTTATGTGATAAACTATACCATCTTTTCTTTCAGTACCAGAATTTAGTCCCTGATGAGGAGTTAGTTGGCTAACGTCACAGATCTAACAAGTAAAAAGTAGTATTACAGATATGAACTCAGGTCTACTCACTTCAAATCTTGTTATTACCCTAAACTCTCTTCCATCTTCATCATTTTCTTGAAATGAACATAAATCAAAAACCAAACAAACAAAAACAACCCAGGTTTCCTGATCATCTGTAAGCACTATTAAATCAAAACTTTGAAAAGATAAAAGAACGATTTTTTTATTACATATACATTTGAAAAATTGTCAGTGAAGCTAATTTTACATGATATGAATGGGCTTCATTTTTATAATGATCAGACATGCCCAAATCTTTCCAACCCCATGGACCATAGGCTGTTCTGTCCATGGAATTTTCCAGGTAAGAATACTGGGGTGGGGTGCCATTCTGCTTTCCAGGGAACCTTCCCAACCCAAGGACTGAACTCACACCTCTTGCATCTCCTGCACTGGCAGGCTGATTCTTTACCACTGGCGCTGAGACAGGAAACCAGGTTCTGTTCAAGGAGCCGAGGAATGAACTCCACAAACTAGCAAACACTCACACAGGCAAAGTTTATTTTAAAAGATAGAGATGCAAAGCCCTTAGCATAGACACTGACAGGGGGTAAAGAGCCCCAAAAAGGTGGGGATTACAACAGTTTTATATATTTACTAGTATTGATCTGTATATTTTTGGTTGACTTGTAACTTTAATATGCATCATTTTTCTGGTTTACTTCACTCTGTATAATGGGTTCCAGTTTCATCCATTTCATTAGAACTGATTCAAATGAATTCTTTTTAATGGCTGAGTAATATTCCATACTGTATATGTATCACAGCTTCCTTATCCATTCATCTGCTAATGGGGGAAGTAAACCAGAAAGATAAAGATCAATACAGTATACTAACACATATATATGTAATTTTAAAATATGGTAATGAAACAAATAAAAAGATGGTAATGATAACCATATATGCAAAGCAGAAAAAGAGACACAGATGTACAGAACAGACTTTTAGACTCTGTGGGAAAAGGTGAGGGTGGGATGTTCTGAGAGAACAGCATTGAAATAGGTATACTATCAAGGGTGAAACATATCACCAGCCCAGGTTGGATGCATGAGACAAGTGCTTGGGGCTGGAGCACTGGGAAGACCCAGAGGGATTGGGTGGAGAGGGAAGTGGGAGGGGGGGTCGGGATGGGGAATACATGTAAATCCATGGCTGATTCATGTCAATGTATGACAAAAACCACTACAATATTATAAAGTAATTAGCCTCCAACTAATAAAAATAAATGGGGAAAAAAAAAAAACCATGAAGGATTGCACAACTTTGCAATCAAAGAGCCAGGGCCAGAGTTTGGACATAATGTATCACTGGGCACTCTTCAATAAATACTACCTCCCCAGAAATGGAAATGTTAGAGACAGTGGTAATTAAAAGATTAGCATAACCAAGACAGTTATTCCTCAAAGCTCAATGTGCTGAATTGGATATAGGGATATTAGTTTAAAGCTAGCATAAATCTTGATTTAGAGTTTGTGCTCCAATAGGCAGGTTTACATCTTTTGACACAGTAGCAGAGAAGATATGCTGTGTTGGTTGAAAGCATGAACTACAGAGCCAGTGTCTCTGGCTCTTCCACTTCATATTTGCATGACTTCAGCAAAATTTCAATAACTAAGATTTAATTTTCTTATATGAAAATTACATATTATAGTGACACTTGTCTACAGGATAATGATGAGGATTAAATGAGCTAATACATGTATTTTCATTAGTATTTTTCACACCGCAAATATTGTGTGTGATGAGTGTGTGCCTAGTGTGACCAACGCTTTACAACCCCGTGTATTGTAGCCCATGAAGCTCCTCTGTCCATTGACTTCTCCAGGCAATAATGCTGGAGTGGGTTGCCATTTCTTCCTCCAGGGGATCTTCCCAACCCAGGGATCAAACTCAAATTTCTTTTGCCACCTGCATTGACAGGCAGATGCTTTACCACTGTGGCACCTTCAGTTCAGTTCAGTGCAGTCTCTCGGTCATGTCCAACTCTGCAACACCATGAACCAGAGCACACCAGGCCTCCCTGTCCATCACTAACTCCTGGAGTATTCTCAAGCTCATGTCCATCAAGTCGGTGATGCCATCCAGCCATCTCATCCTCTCTCCTGCCCCCAATCCCTCCCAGCATCAGGGTCTGTTCCAATGAGTCAACTCTTCGCATGAGGTGGCTGAAGTATTGGATTTCAGCTTCAGCATCAGTCCTTCCAATGAACACCCAGGACTGATCTCCTTTAGGATGGACTGGTTGGATCTCCTTGCAGCTCAAGGGACTCTCAAGAATCTTCTCCAACACCACAGTTCAAAAGCATCAATTCTTCAGCGCTCAGCTTTCTTCACAGTCCAACTCTCACATCCATACCTGACCACTGGAAAAACCATAGCCTTGACTAGATGCACCTTTGTTGGCAAAGTAATGTCTCTGCTTTTTAATATGCTATCTAGCTTGGTCATAACTTTCCTTCCAAGGAGTAAGCGTCTTTTAATTTCATGGGTGCAATCACCATCTGCAGTGATTTTGGAGCCCCCCCAAAAATAAAGTCTGACACTGTTTCCACTGTTCCCCCATCTATTTCCCATGAAGTAATGGGACCAGATGCCATGATCTTAGTTTTCTGAATGTTGAGCTTTAAGCCAACTTTTTCAGTCTCCTCTTTCACTTTCATCAAGAGGCTTTTTAGTTCCTCTTCACTTTCTGCCATAAGGGTGGTGTCATCTACGTATCTGAAGTTATTGATTTTCTCCCAGCAATCTTGATTCCAGCTTGTGCTTCTTCCAGCCCAGCATTTCTCATGATGTACTCTGCATATTAGTTAATATGCATAAGCAGGGTGGCAATATACAGCCTTGACGTACTCCCTTTCCTATTTGGAACCAGTCTGTTGATCCATGTCCAGTTATAAGTGTTGCTTCCTGACCTGCATACAGGTTTCTCAAGAGGTGGGTCAGGTTGTCTGGTATTCCCATTTCTTTCAGAATTTTCCACATTATATTGTGATCCACACAGTCAAAGGCTTTGGCATAGTCAATAAAGCAGAAATAGATGTTTTCCTGGAATTCTCTTGTTTTTTCAATGATCCAGCAGATGTTGGCAATTTGATCTCTGGTTCCTCTGCCTTTTCTAAAACCAGCTTAAACATCTGGAAGTTCACAGTTCATGCATTGCTGAAGCCCGGCTTGGAGAATTTTGATCATTACTTTACTAGTGTGTGAGATGAGTGCAATTGTGCGGTAGTTTGAGCGTTCTTTGGGATTGGAATGCAAACTGACCTTTTCCAGTCCTGTGGCCACTGATGAGTTTTCCAAATTTGCTGACCTATTGAGTGCAGCACTTTCACAGCATTATCTTTCAGAATTTGAAATAGCTCAACTGGAATTCCATCACCTCCACCAACTTTGTTCGTAGTGATGCTTTCTAAGGCCCACCTGACTTCACATTACAGGATGTCTGGCTCTAGGTAAATGAAGCTAATATTATTAAGCTATTGAGACAAGTTTAAACTTCTCAAGAAATTAATACTTATTTTTTTATTATCAACCAGGATTCCTTTTTCCTCTAAGCAAAGTGTTAAGCAAAGAAGGAAAGCATCACTGACCTACTAGTTAATTCATTGGAATTATCCTTTTATGAAATACAGATGGCTTCCTCCTTAGAAAATACTAACTCTTCTTGAGTGATAGCCCATCTGTTTTGCTCCACAAACATACAGACAAGACTGTATTGACTAAGGAGTAGAGCAATTGCCACTCTCTGAAAGCAAGGAAATGATACAATTATATCTTTCTTTTGTAATAATGAAAAAATGACTATTCAAAGGTGAAAGTCAAAGTGAAGTCATATCTGCCTCTTTGAGACCCCATGGACTGTAGCCTACCAGGCTCCTCCGTCCATAGGATTCTCCAGGCAAGAGTACTGGAGTGGGTTGCCATTTCCTTCTCCAGGGGATCTTCCCGAACCAGGGTCTCCTTCACTGTAGGCAGAGACATCAAATAAAGAAACTCATCTTTAGGAACAATGTTTAAGTAAGCTTGAGGCCTTGACCATGAGAAACAAACACTTCTTTGCTGAGGTTGTTTTTCTACCAAACCTCATATTTCTATTCACAGATGTACAGGACCTGAAGAGAACAATTTATATAGAGAACATTAATCCATTAATTGTAATAATATTTCAAGTTTATTACACACTTCAAATCTGAAAGAAAATTTCAAGATTCAAAAAAGAAATATAAAAGCTAAATAGACTAAATGGAAAGGGAAAAGAATACAGGAAACAAAAAAACAGACTCCATTTAGGAACCACTACTATCTTTCTATGTACTTGGCAGGTGAGCATGAAAACAGGATTTTGGAAGAGTTTAGCAAAATCATCTATTCCTGCAGAAATTTATCTTTATTGATACTAGTCACTACTTAGCTTTTTTTTCTACTCCCTTAAAAACGTTCTTCTAACCCCACCCCAGTACTGTTCCTT
Source organism: Hydropotes inermis (assembly GCA_020226075.1). NCBI lineage: Eukaryota > Metazoa > Chordata > Mammalia > Artiodactyla > Cervidae > Hydropotes > Hydropotes inermis. The sequence goes on along the minus strand of CM035270.1, from coordinate 112,784,070 downwards.
GTGTGTTGATAATTGATTATATCAATGCAATACTGTAAGATAAGACAGATAATATAATAAATGAATTGAGTCAGCCTTACTTGATATGTACATGCTTTAAAAAGAAATAATAGGTGATTAGAACAGTGTTAATGTGTAGATTCTTAATCAGAATCCAATATAGTAAGAATTGTTTTAATATCATGTGTCAAATGTTTGGGCTTTTTTACTGCCATTGTTTTTGTTAGACTTATCTTGATCATTTAAAACTTGCGTTACTCTGGGAATATTTATTCTCAAACTATCAGTTTCTACATGTAGAATAAGTGACTATGAACTTAAAATAACTTAAAATCCCATCAAGTTCTAATACCCTGTGATTAAGGTAAGAATACTTACAAGATTGCTATCTTTTTCATTCACCTTCTCTCTATACTGTGTCAGGAGTGGTTCATTTTTCACAGGAAAAGTCAATTTTGATATTAAGAAAAGTTGACCTACTACAATATTTTTTTTATAATCCAATTTGACTGGCCTTCTGTGTTCATAGAAGAAATTTGTGCTTCCTTCAGGAAGACTGCTGTTCCCTAGGATAATTCTAGACCTTTTATATTTCTCTGAGACCTTTGAGACTAGTTTTCTGATTTCACATCAGATCCCGGGAACACACATTGATACCCCATTCCCAGTGGAAATATTTACCTGCATAAATACAGTTCTACTGAGGAATCGTTTAAACACAAAATTAAATGATGTCATATGCTTTTCTACATGTTAAGAATGTCTCAGGGAAACATATTATTATATTGCGGCTCACAAAATGCTATGTTATTATATGTAAAATTATATTATATTTTGTTACCTAATTTTATTTAACCTGCTCAAAGCAACTTATCAAACAATTAACAGGCTATACTAGGATGGTGGAATAAATTGGTATAGCCTTAACTTGGTGCAGTGATGCTCAGGCCAAAGCTGTAATGGCATCTTTGAGGAGTAAGAGCAGGAAGAGAAAGACTCTGAGTTCAGGAACTTCCGATGATTCAGTGACAATGGACTCTCCCGCAGGAGTGCTTTCTACCATATGTCAGGTCGGGGAAACCAAATGACACATTTTGTGTTTCTTTAAAAAAAAAAAGAAGAAGGGAGAAAACATGTTTATATTAACTTCAGAAAATTATAGGCATCAAACACTGTCTTTGTTTGTTTGTTTTATTTTTTTAATTTTTATTGAACACTCTTTAAAATGCAATCATCAAATAATTCAAAATGTTCAATGTCCCAGTGGATCCCACTGATTAAAAGATTAAAATTCAAGTATCAGCAGAAATCAATATAATTCCAAACTTTAATCTCTCAAAATAAATTGTGCTGATGAATTCAATTAGATATTTTGTTGGACCTTGAAACATAATCAGTTATCTAATTTAGAGCCTGATGGAGATCGACTATTTCTTTGAGAAATGTAGTAAGTCTGCCAAAGTAGGGTGACAGCTTTTATGATCCCATATAATCCAAGCTAATTGTTTTATTCAGTTATCAGTCACATAAATTTGCCATAGGTGAGGATTTGTACAACTCCCTTTTTGGGGAGTATGACCCATCTCTTTGAAATTAGTGGTTCATAAGGACATTTACATTTGGAATTGTACAGAATATACAGAAGAGTATTTCAATATTTGCTGAAAATCATCATCAGTTTTACCTATTAAATTAAGAAAGGGATTTAATTAATTACAAGAGTAGTGGTCAGTGTCAATAAGGACTGAGAAAGATATAACTCTGGTATACATTTTTTTTCTGGAAAGCCATTGGTAACATTTCCCAAGTCTTAGCCTTGAAAGCCATAAAAGCTATATTATTTTTTAATGAGATATTTTATTCTTGAAAGTGAAAGTGGATCTCTCTGTCGTGTCCAACTCTTTGCAACCCCATGGGCTATAGCCTGCCAGGCTCCTCTGTGCATGGAATTCTCCAGGCAAAAATATAAGAGTGGGTAGCCATTCCCTTCTCCAGGGGATCTTCCCAACCCAGGGATCGAACTCAGGTCTTCCACATTGCCAGTGGGCTTATTCTTTGTTAGTTATTAAAAGAAGTAATTTAATTACATTTTGATAAAATTGAGAAAAAACTATCTCCAAAGCTACAATGTAACACTGTTTAGAATTCTAACAATAGGGAAAGTTAACAGTAAAAAAAATAGAACTTGTTTTTTTTAAACTATGGGGCATCATATGTCACATAGAAAATTATCATGTAATTTAAAATTATAGTTTTGCATTTTTAAAAATATGGTTAATTAAAAAAGATATCCAGTTGCACATGTAGTGTATATATGCAGATGTAAGTAAATATGTATATGTAGAGGTATGAATGCACAGAGATGCCATATGTTATCACTCTCATTTGGCTACAACCCTAAAAAGATACCTCCTTTACCCATATTAAGAAAGGCAAGTAAAAACTTCCCCAAGGTCTCTCAAGTACTACAGTGCAGTTTCTATGTGAGTAAATCTACCATTCGGACATTTTCCTGAGGGAAAAAACAAATGAAAACCAAGCAATTTTATTGTCTGCCCTCCTTCTTAGCAGCAGGAGAATTATAGCATGCTTTCATATATACAGTAATGAGATTGAGTCAAGTACTGGAAACCTAGACATCCCCTATACCTGGTATATGCTGCATGCATGCATGCCGAGTCACTCAGTCATGTCCGACTCTGAGACCCCGTGGACTGTGGCCCATCAGGCTCCTCTGTCTATGGGATTCTCCAGGCAAGAATACTGGAGAGGGTTGCCATACCCTCCTCCAGGGGATCTTCCGGACCCTGCAATTGAACCCAAGTCTCTTACTTCTCCTGCACCAGCATGTGGGTTCTTTACTACTAGTGCCACCTGGGAACTGCAAATTCTCCATGCCTGAACTAATTCCCTTAAAATGAAAAATTCTCCAATTCTTTAAATTGAAAACATCACTTTCCTGAAGTGATACTTTTTCCATTGCCTGACCAAACAACAAATCAAATCAAAACAAGACAAAAACAAATTGTAGCAACAAAAGTTGAGTGATTTGCCTACTTCAGAGTTAAAATAGAAAAATCAACTTGGAAATTTTCCTTCCTTAAGTTTTAGACTAATAACAAGAAGCTAATCTATGATAAACCCATAGCTTCATTATTTTATGCCTTTTATCATTTTATAGCTTCATCATCTTTATTCTTAGTAATATTTCTTGTTATAAAGTATACTTTCTACTTTTTTTATTTTTATTAGTTGGAAGCTAAGCTAATTACTTTACCATATTGTAGTGGTTTTTGCCATACATTGACATGAATCAGCCATGGATTTACATGTGTTCCCCATCCTGATCCCCCCTCCCACCTCCCTCCCCATCCCATCCCCCTGGGTCTTCCCAGTGCACCAGCTACTTTGTTTTATATCAATATATTCATACATGAGATGCTTTCTGCCATTATATATTTAACTCAATACATCTTCATAATTGAGATTTCTCTAGAAAACAGTTTGAATTACTCATTTTAGAGGCACATGAGTTAAAAAATGAGTAACATCAATGTAAATTATACTCCACAGCAGCTATAGGAGTTACCAAAAACTAATTGAAATCTAAAGGTAAATAATAGAAGAGTATGGAATTTTACATCAGTATTTATTGAGAGCATCAATGCCTGCAGTGTTGTCATATTAAATAATCCTCTTGATTATGCCACACACTAATTTTTAAATCATGATCAGAGAGCTTAATATGTATTTCCATTCTTTCAGAATAAGCATAAAGGAATTGTCTCTGAATTAACCAAAAAAATTAGTCATCCTTTGTCAAGATAGAGAAGAAACATGAAAATTTATGTGATTTTTAAAAAATGATTTACATAATTCATCCTTGTAGGTTTGAAACCATATAAGCATTTCAAATTGCCTCATTGAACTGTTTTCCAGTTTTTACTTCATCCTAATTAAAATAGAATTTTTTCTCTCAATATTTTTCTCAAAAGAGTTGTAATTTCATTCAGATGCAAAGATTATAGAACAGAAAACAGATGTGTAAGTAATTCTAGCAAAATTGACGAGATAACAGATGAGAGAAAATATAAATATGATTGCTACTTTCAAATTAGATGTATTTGCCTATGAGGGTGAAAGTGAAAGTTGCTCAGTCATGTCCAACTGTTTGTGACCCCATGGACCACAGTTCATGGAGTTCTCCAGGCCAGAATACTAGAGTGGGTAGCCTTTTCCTTCCCCAGTGGACTTTCCTGACCCAGTTATAGAATCTGGATTTCCTGCTTTGCAGGTGGATTCTTTACCAATTGAGCTATCAGGGAAGCCCCTAAATATTACATTGCTTAGAGGAAAATGTAATCCTCCAGGATACACACAACCATCTAGATTAGTTTTTTTATTTTTAAATTAAAAGCTTTTTTTATTATTGCTGTTTATTTTTAAAAATTTTTAACACATATATATGGAATTTATTTATTTTTTAATGTATTTATTTATTTTAATTGTAGGTTGATTACTTTACAATATTGTAGTGGTTTTGCCATACATTGACATGAATCTGCCATGGGTGCACATGTATTCCCCATCCTGAACCCCCCACCCAACTCCCCCCCCAATCCCATCTCTCAGGGTCATCCCAGTGCACCAGCCCCAAGCACCCTGTCTCATGCATCAAACCTGGACAGGTGATCTGTTTCCTATGATAATGTACATGTTTCAATGCCATTCTCCCAAATCATACCACCCTCGCCTTCTCCCACAGAGTCCAAGACTGTTCTATACATCTGTGTCTCTTTTGCTATCTTGCATATAGGGTTATCGTTACCATCTTTCTAAATTCCATATATGTGTGTTAGTATTCTGTATTGGCATTTTCCTTTCTGGCTTACTTCACTCTGTATAATAGACTCCAGTTTCAGCCACCTCATTAGAACTGATTCAAATGTGTTTCTTTTAATGGCTGAGTAATATTCCATTGTGTATATGTACCACAGCTTTCTTATCCATTCATCTGCTGATGGACATGTAGGTTGCTTCCATGTCCTGGCTATGATAAACAGTGCTGTGATGAACATTGTGGTACACATGTCTCTTTCAGATATGGTTTCCTTGGTGTGTATGCTCAGCAGTGGGATTGCTGGGTCATATGGCAGTTCTATTTCCAGTTTTTTAAGGAATCTCCACACTGTTCTCCATAGTGGCTATATTAGTTTGCATTCCCACCAACAGTGTAAGAGGGTTCCCTTTTCTCCCACCCTCTCCAGCATGTATTGCTTGCAGACTTTTGGATAGCAGCCATCCTGACTGTCGTGTAATGGTACCTCATTGTGGTTTTGATTTGTGTTTCTCTGATAATGAGTGATGTTGAGCATCTTTTCATGTGTTTGTTAGTCATCTGTATGTCTTCTTTGGAGAAATGTCTGTTTAGTTCTTTGGCCCATTTTTTGATTGGGTCACTTATTTTTCTGGAATTGAGCTGCAGGAGTTGCTTGTATATTTTTGAGATTAATTCTTTGTCAGTTGCTTCACTTGCTAATATTTTCTCCCATTCTGAAGGCTGTCTTTTCATCTTGATTATAGTTTCCTTTGTTATGCAAAAGCTTTTAAATTTAATTAGGTCCCATTTGTTTATTTTGCTTTTATTTCCATTACTCTGGGAGGTGGGCCATAGAAGATCCTACTGTGATTTATGTCAGAGAGTGTTTTGTCTATGTTCTCCTCTAGGAGTTTTATAGTTTCTGGTCTTACATTTAGATCTTTAATCCATTTTGAGTTTATTTTTTTGTATGGTGTTAGAAAGTGTTCTAGTTTCATTCATTTACAAACGGTTGACCAGTTCTTCCAGGACCACTTGTTATATTCTTATATTCTTCCCTCCTTTGTCAAAGATAAGGTGCCCATAGTTCAGTGGATTTTATCTCAGGACTTTCTATTTTGTTCCATTGATCTATATTTCTGTCTTTGTGCCAGTACCATACTGTCTTGATGACTGTAGTTTTGTAGTATAGCCTGATGTCAGGGAAGGTTGATTTCTCCAGTTCCATTTTTCTTTCTCAAGATTGCTTTGGCTATTCGAGATTTTCTGCACTTCCATACAAATTGTGAAATTATTTGTTCTAGTTCTGCAAAAAATACCGTTGGTAGCTTGATAGGGATCACACTGAATCTATAGATTGCTTTGCGTAGTATACTCATTTTCACTATATTGATTCTTCCAAGCCATGAACATGGTATATTTCTCCATCTATTTGTGTCCTCCTTGATTTCTTTCATCAGTGTTTTATAGTTTTCTATGTATAGGGCTTTTTTTTCTTTAGGTTGATATATTCCTAAGTGTTTTATTCTTTTTGTTACAAAGGTGAATGGTATTATTTCCTTAATTTCTCTTTCTGTTTTCTCATTGTTAGTGTATAGGAATGCAAGGGATTTCTGTGTGTTAATTTTCTATCCTGCACTTTTACTATGTTCACTGATTAGCTATAGTAATTTTCTGGTGGAGTCCCTAGGGTTTTCTATGTAGAGGATCGTGTCATCTGCAAGCAATGAGAGTTTTACTTCTTCTTTTCCAATCTGGGTTCCTTTTCTTTCTTTTTCTGCCCTGATTGCTGTGGCCAACACTTCCAAAACTATGTTGAATAGTAGTGGTGAGAGTGGGCATCCTGTCTTGTTCCTGACTTTAGGAGAAATGTTTTCAATTTTTTTACCATTGAGGATAATGTTTGCTGTGGGTTTGTCATATATAGCTTTTATTATGTTGAGGTATCTTCCTTCTATTCCTGCTTTATGGAGGGTTTTTATCATAAATGGATGTTGAATTTTGTCAAAGGCTTTCTCTGAATCTATTGAGATAATCACATGGTTTTTATCTTTCAATTTGATAATGTGGTGTATTATGTTGATTGATTTGTGGATATTAAATAATCCTTGCATCCCTGGGATAAAGCCCACTTGGTCATGATGTATGATCTTCTTAGTATGTTGTTGGATTCTGTTTGCTAGAATTTTGTTAAGGATTTTTGCATCTATGTTCATCAGTGATATTGGCCTGTAGTTTTCTTTTCCTGTGGCATCTTTGTCTGGTTTTCGTATTAGAGTGATGGTGGCCTCATAGAATGAGTTTGGAAGTTTGCCTTCCTCTGCAATTTTCCGGAAGAGTTTGAGTAGGATAGGTGTTAACTCTTTTCTAAATTTTTGGTAGAATTCAGCTGTGAAGCCATCTGGTCCTGGCCTTTTGTTTGCTGGAAAATTTCTGATTAAAGTTTCAATTCCCATGCTTGTGATGAGTCTGTTAAGATTTTCTATTTCTTCCTGGTTCAGTCTTGTAAAGTTGTACTTTTCTAAGAATTTGTCCATTTCTTCCAAGGTGTCCATTTTATTGGCATATATTTGCTTATAGCAATCTCTTATGATCCTTTGTATTTCTGTGTTGTCTGTTCTGATTTCTCCATTTTCATTTCTAAGTTTGTTGATTTGATTCTTCTCCCTTTGTATCTTGATGAGTCTGGCTAATGGTTTGTCAATTTTATTTATCTTCTCAAAGAACCAGCTTTTAGCTTTGTTGATTTCTGCTATGGTCTCTTTTGTTTCTTTTGCATTTCTGTCTGCCCTAAGTTTTAAGATTTCTTTCCTTTGACTAACCCTGGGGTTCTTCATTTCTTTCTTCTCTTGTTTATTTAAGTGTAGAGTTAGGCTATTTATTTGACTTTGTTCTTGTTTGTTGAGGTGAGCCTGTATTGCTATGAACCTTCCCCTTAGCACTGCTTTTACAGTGTCCCCATAGCTTTTGGGTTGTTGTGTTTTTATTTTCATTTCTTTCTATGCATATTTTGATTTCTTTTTTGATTTCTTCTGTGATTTGTTGGTTATTCAGCAGCATGTTGTTCAGCCTCCATATGTTGGAATTTTTAATAGTTTTCATCCTGCAATTGACATCTAGTCTTACTGCATTATGGTCAGAAAAGATGCTTGGAATGATTTCATTATTATTATTTTTTTTTACCAAAGCTATATTTATGGCCTAAGATGTGATCTATCCTGTAGAATGTTCCATGTTCACTTGAGAAAAATGTGAAATTCGTTGTTTTGGGGTGAAATGTCCTATAGATATCAATTAGATCTAACTGGTCTATTGTATCACTTAAAGTTTGTGTTTCCTTGTTAATTTTCTGTTTAGTTGATCTATCCATAGGTGTGAGTGGGGTATTAAAGTCTCCCACTATTATTGTGTTATTGTTAATTTCCCCTTTCATACTTGTTAGCATTTCCCTTACATTTTGAGGTGCTCCTATGTTGGGTGCATATATATTTATAATTGTTATGTAGTCTTCTTGGATTGATCCTTTGATCATTATGTAGTGTCCTTCTTTGTCTCTTCGCACAGCCTTTATTTTAAAATCTATTTTATCTGACATGAGTATTGTTACTCCTGCTTTCTTTTGTTCTCTATTTGCACAGAATATCCTTTTCCAGCCCTTCACTTTCAGTTTGTATGTTTATTTCTGTGTTTAGATTATACTTAAAAATTAGAGCTATTTTAAAGCAATGTTCAAGTCCCAGGAAAGCTATTAGCTTCCAATTTTTACAACATATCTACTCAATCTACTCAATTTTAAAACAAATCAGTTTTATGGAGACTTTCTAGAGAGTCCTGTTAAGGAGAATTAAGATACAGGCTTGATCAAACTGCCATGTGAAGTAATAGTATATGTATAATGATTGGTAAGTGATAGACAGGTAACACAGAACATACAATATGTATAAATTATCTTTGTTTTTGTTCTCAGTATTTCAAGAAGTAAGCTAATTTTCTTAAGCCTCTTGTAAATTCTTTCATTCTCTATACTGAAACTTTCTTCCAAAAACAATTAGAATATTAGCTACAATGTATGCAAATTTCATTTCTTCAAGCAAGGTGCCTTGTAGGCATATGACATAAAATAGTAGCTTAAAATATGTTTGAATCATTGATTCTTGACCATTATGTTCTTTACTCTCAAGTAAAACTTATGTCATTCTCTTTTGTTTCTCTTTAAAAATCTGTCTATCCTTCAAGGCCAAGTAAAAAATGCGTGATAGCCACAAATGATTTTGTAGTCTCTCCCCACCAACTGTACTATGATATTAACTAACACAACTAGATTGGGAGCTACCAGAAAGTGAAACTATATCTTTCCCTGTCATCTATTTCACCAAATTTAAAAAGTATAAAATTGGTCATTTATTTTTAAGACTACTTGTTAGTCATCAGGAAAAAAGGCATAACAGAACTAGAGTTTACTGCATGTATGCAATATGTTTGATATATTATCTATATCTTTTGTTCTATATACCACTTTATGAACAAAATCATATTAAATTGGTTTTGTAGATAATGACTGAGTCAGGTCAATCCATCTTCTCTGACTGATTTAGTCAGAATCAGGTATAGTCTCCTGATCTAAAACTCATATTCTTTCCATTGCAGTTTTTGCTTTTCAAATCTAAAGTGATTTTTTAAATGAATTTTTGACACATACTTCATTCAAAATCAGAAAAGTGTTGTCTAATAACCAAAGCAAATATTTAGCGGTTACATGCCCTCAATGTGAGTACAATTTTGCTTTCATTAGTTTGCTCACTGTGTCCTTGACATCCTTATTTCTCAGACTGTAGGTCAGGGGATTCAACATGTAAAACACAGAGGCCACTTTGACCGTGTGCCTGGAGGTTGTGGAGTTGGGCACACAGTAGAGGAAGTGGATGGTGCCATGGAAGATGCTGATGGCGGTCAGGCGGGAGGTGCAGGTGGAGAAGGCTTTGCGATGCCCACCAGCTGGCTGCATCTTCAAGGTGGTGACAACAACAAACACGTAAGACGTGAGAATGACAAGCAATGTTATCACCTCATTAAAGGTGGAACAGTGAAAAGAAGCAACGGGCTGAGATAAGAATCAGAATAAGAGAGGGAAATCAAGGAAGAAAGCTCACAGAAGAAGTGATTGATTGTGTTGAAACCGCAAAAAGAGAATTTGACAGCAGAACAGGTGAGAGTCAAGGAGCAAGCTACTCCCCATGCATGTGACACGACTGCTAGCATGGCGCAGAGTCTCTGGGACATGACGACTGTGTAGAGCAGAAGGTTGCAAATAGGCACGAAGCAGTCATAGGCCATCACAGCAAATAGAATTAATTCAGTCACCACAAAGGTGCAAACAAGAAAGAACTGCACCATACATCCCAAAAACGAAATGGTTCTGTCTTCTACAAGTAGGTTCACCAGCATCTTGGGAGCAATGATGGAAGAATAGCAGAAATCCACAAATGAGAGGTGTCTGAGAAAAAATACATGGGGTGTGCATTTGGGGTTAACCTTGATGATGACCATCATCCCAAGGTTCCCTGCTATTCTGAAGCTGTAGATGGCCAGAAATGCCAAGAAGAGGAGGGCTTGCAGTTCGGGGTAGTCTGAGAAACCCAGGAGGGCAAACGTGGTCCCAATGGTTATATTTCTCTTGGTCAGAGATATGCTTCCTGATGGGCAGATCTGAAAATCTGTCTTGGAAATAATATATTAGGATAGTGATTAACACATAAAGCATGCTTACCTGTGCCCTGTGCAGAGGGGATATGAAATGAGCCAAAATGAATCTGTGTTATAATCCAGATAGGGGTTCATCATCCAAGGCAAAAATAGCTACAGCTTCAGAAAAGAATTACTAGTTAATTCTTTTCCTCAAAAATTATAAAGCCTAATACTGTTCAAGTTCTGAAATATAATTTTAATGACATACAAATGTAATAATTATAAATCAAGCAATTTTATTTGTAACATGTAATCAAATCTTCATGCGAGATATTCTCATACTGATTTCCATGAATTCTGCAAAATGAAATAATTTTAGCTGATACTACAGTTATTAATAAAAAGTGAAACCCTTGAAATAACTTATATAATCAGAATTAAGTTTTACATAAAACATGTGCATATTTGTGATATAAATATAGATTAGTCTGTGTGGTAATTAATAACAACTTACTTATTGTTGTTTAACTGGTAAGTCCTGTCTGACTCTGCTACCCCATGGACTGCAGCCCACCAAACTCCTCTGTCCATGGAATTTCCAGGCAAGAATACTAGAGTGGGTGGCCATTTCCTTCTCCAGGGATATTCCTCACCCATGAATCAAACCTGGGTCTCCTGCACTGGCAGGTGGATCCTTTACCACTGACCCACCAGGAAACCTGTACTTGCTTATGCTTGTATTTTAAATATGTGATTAGCATTTTAATGATCATTACTGTTTTTTGACTGAAAAGTTCAGCTAGAAAATTAAATAATGATTTACAGCTTCCTGGAAATAACACCTATTGAAGGGCCCTCCTTTACATGTGAGCAAACAGCAACCTGAAGAAGCTCTGACTTGCCTAGTGACATACAGGCACTAGTGACAGGCACTATGACTTGCCTAGTGACAGGCACTAGTGACAGGCACTATGGCTTGCCTAGTGACATACAGGCACTAGTGACAGGCACTATGGCTGGCCTAGTGACATACAGGCACTAGTGACAGGCAGTATGGCTTGCCTAGTGACATACAGGCACTAGTGACAGGCACTATGGCTTGCCTAGTGACAGGCACTATGACTTGTGTAGTGACATACAGGCACTAGTGACAGGCACTATGGCTGGCCTAGTGACAGGCATTGATGCTCAACCACAGCTAGAGCCCGTGTCCCTTAACTCCCAGTGACACACCCGTCTCCACAGCCGGCTGCCATTCACATCACAGACTGAGATGTGAGCATTTCTACTTTGTAAAGATCACATTTCACACCTCATTTTCCTAATTCTTTTGGCCACTTTTAAGCCTTCCCTGGTGGCTCAGATGGTAGTGTCTGTCTACAATGCGGGAGACTTGGGCTCAATCCCTGTGTTGGAAACATCCCCTGGAGAAGGAAATGGTAACCCACCCCAGTATTCTTGCCTGGAAAAGCCCATGGACAGAGGAGCCTAGTTGGCTACAGTCCATGGGATCGCAAAGAGTTGGACACGACTGAGCAACTTCACTTTTGGCCACTTTAAAGACAAACTTCATGCTATAAAGTTATAAAGGTTAGTTCAATATTTATGTGAGGGCTGCAGAGATCTTCTGATCTGTGTAAGGATGGAACATAAAGAATGAATGTTAGGGAAAGCCCTTTTTAGAAATAAATATGGTTAAAAGTCCTAAATATTGACTCTTATCTAGATGATTCTCTCTTCCTTAGGCACCTAGAATACTCAAATTGTCGGAAGCATGGATGAAAATTGAGATTCTCCACACTCTGATGACACTTATAATAAAGGAGTTCTTAATATAGAAAAAAAAAATGATGGGGTGTCTCAAATTGGCACACAGATAGGAAGTTCAATTACATTTGAATCTCAGGTAGATAATGAATTAATGCTAGAAATGCATCCCAAGTATTCAATTGGGGTTTTCATACTAAACATTCATTGTTTATCAGAAGTTCAAATTAAATTTACCATTCTGTATTTTTGCTTGCTAAATCTGTCATCCTTCTATCTAGAAGAATTCAGAATGTTATAGTGAACAATACATTCCCCTTGGAACTTCCTTGTTTTAGTACAATAAGGTATTGCCTGTCAGAAATTTCCTCCATAAAATAATGAAGACTTCTTCCTCAGACTAATATATCTGGTAAGGTCATCTCTGTTTCCACAGCCTTAAAACCAACTGGCTCTAGATGTTTCAGCATTAAAGGTTAGAGGTCCCATGTAGCAGGATTCTTAATGGTCCTGTATGTTCAGACATCCAAGGATTTAAGGATCAGGCAGAAGGTGATCTTTCCAAATAAATTCTCACCATTATAAAACTCTTTACTAGTGACCTTTCTCAGAGTTTCTCAAACTCAGCACTACTGATGTTCTGTGCTGATTTGCTCTTTTTTATGGGTGTCTGTCTGCACTGTTCAGGGTTCCACATAGAGCAGGAGCTCTGGCCTCTAGGGCAGCATCACCCTCCCCCGTCTCTCCTTTATGGCAATAAAAAAGCCTCCAGATATTGCCACGTGCACACTTGGGAGGGGAGAGAAGGTGCATGCTTGCCTGTAGTTGACAACTACTGCCTTGTTTCTTTTATTCTGGTAGCTTTTCATTTTGCTTCTGTCTGACTTAAAACTATTTCTTATCTCCCAAATGATGTTATCATATGAATTAAACAACTTAGCTTTTCTTTGAGTCTGGGAATCATGGTCTAAAATCTTCTTACTTATGATTTCTTCCCATTTTTTTTTCATTTTGCTTTTATGAGCTGACATATGTCCCCCACCCCCACTCTAAAATCTTGTTTAGAGCTGTCCTATTGATTCTATTTCTCCAAAAGCGTCATTTCATTCTTTCAATTTAGTTTTGTGCAAATACTTCCCTATTGTCCCTAAAGTCACAGAAGCACAGAGCCATGTATGTGAAAACTCTCAGGCCCCTCTGTCCCTTCCCTCCCAGGAAACACTTGCTGAGGACACTATGAAGAAGCTCAGTTACACCAAGGCCCCTCTATAGAGTTCTCTAGAAAGTATGGCCTTCCTGTTCTAAAAATGTAACATCCAGTGGCTCAAATTTTCCCTTAAATAGTTTTTATCACAAAGAACTGACAAGCCTAAGATATCGTCTAGATCACCTTACACGGTAAAGAAGATCCTATTTTCTCAAACCTGTGAGCAAACCCGCAGGTGGAAAGAGCAGCCCCCCCTCCAGCCTCTGGAGAGTCACTGGTTTGGGGGAGAGGACACTCATGTCTCTTCTACTCCTGGTGCCAGTAGAAAACTAGAGAAAACTCCCCACCTTGTTCTTTGGAGGCCTCAGAACAAGCAATTAGAATTAATGATTGTTTTCTGATGAATTTCTGATTTCTTGAAAAACAAACAGCAGCTTTAGAAACATTTTATACAAAAATTGATCAAAAGTGTCAATGTCTTCTCGCCATGATCCCTAATCACTGAGCTAGAATCCAAAACATTTTGTATAGTAACAAGAGACAGCAAAACTTATGTTTACTAATCAATAAATATATTTTTAGTATATTATTTTATTCTTTTACATTATTTCTAGACTTATTGAAGTACAATTGACAAGCAAAAATTGTGTATATTTCAAGTGTACACCTTAATATTCTGATAAATAAATAAATATATATTTAATATGTATATATTTAATCTGGCACTAGCAAATACTCATATAATTGAGCTAATTTACTTCTTGTAGTTTGAATATTGACTACGATCAACATTGATGGCATAACGTTTACAAGGAACTCTGCATCTTGTTCCTATTAATTGTAATATTTAATTTTGTGTGTGTTTTGTTGTTTTCCATTTATTTTTATTAGTTGGAGGCTAATTACTTTACAATATTGCAGTGATTTTATAAATATCATCTCCTCACCCTCACTGAGGATTATTGTATCCACCTAGAGGAATAATATAGTTCAGTCTATATATTAACATGGCAATTGCTGATAGAAAAATAGTATATATTATAACTTTGTATGACACCACTGGCTGTTGCGGAGAAAATTTTGTACTTTGAATATTAAATATCACCCAAGTCTCCTGCATTGCAGGCAGATTCTTTAGCAGCTGAGCCACCAGGGAAGCCAATTGTTAAAATAACATAATCTTCATTCTTTAGTAAAGAAAAAGAAAAGATGAGGTAGGGACCATTGGATATTACCCAGGGTCTGATAGAAGTATCAATGCTAAGATCATAATTTAATAAATGTTACTGGATATGGGGAAGGGAAGGAAATGATTCTTAGTAAATGATGTTGTGAACATTTCTATATAGTTTGGGGATCAGAGTTGCACAATTTGTTTACAAGTACTCTTTCACTTAACAAAGTATAAAACAACAAAAAACCCGTAAGTTTAATAGCTACCAAAATTTGAGTTCAAATATCATCCAAATTTGAGATAAAATATAGAATGGGGCTGAATTTATTTTCACTTCATTTACCTTTTAAATCACTAAATGTAAATATAAGTACATAAAAATCTAGACTACATATTGAAAACAAAGCAAAAATCAACTAAAATGTAAAATACATATCAAAAACCATGCCTCATACATAAAATTAAATGTTACCAAATTATGATATTTTGTAAATATTCTTCATAGAAGTTATTGATCTTAAGGTGTAAAATGTCTTGCAAATTATTATGAAAAACTTGAACACCCAATGGAAATGTAAGCAAAGTGAACAGAAAAGAAAGGAAACCATTAAACTTTAAAATGCTTCCATCTTTCAAATTTCTCTTGCTGTTGTTTTTCTTTTTTGCTTCTAATTTTTAGGTTCCCATATGAAATAACCTATAAATCCATGTTAGGATGTTTTCTGGAGTCTTATTTTATCTAAAATATAGTATTGGAGAGAAATGTTTCTTTATACACTCTTTCTTGCTAATTTGTGTACTTTGAACATATCATTTTATTTGACATAAGGTATAAAATACAGAAATAAAGTTTAATGCTTTATCTATATTTCCATGGTTCAGTGATTTATCTCTCTCTCTCACCTCCTTCCAAAACTCTGATCCAGGAACTGAGATTCTGTATGCTTTGTAGCATGGCCAAAAAAACAAAAGCAATAACAACAACAAAGCAAAACAACCAAAGAAAATATAATGACTCTTTAGAAATTATAAGGAAATTGTGACATTTATTGTACAATATGGAACCATGGAATTTTGCTTAGATCTTAAAAGATGACAACCACACCGGGTCATCTTTAGTTTACAAATATTACAAATAATAAAGTGTAGTATATCTATAATTAAAATAATAAAATGAAGACAAGAGGCTTGAGGAGTACTTGAGTATTCAGTTACAGAGAGATTTATTCAGCAAGTGGAGCTCCCCAGGAGGTGTAGTGGTAAGGAATCTGCCTGCCAATGCAAGAGATGTGAGTTCGATCCGTGGGTCAGGAACATTCTTTGGAGGAGGAAATGGCAACCCACTGAAAAGTTCCATGGACAGAGGAGCCTGGCAGGCTACAGTCCGTGGGGTCACAAAGAGCAGGACATGACTGAATGAGTGCACGCGCGCACACACACACACACACACACACACACACAAGTGAAATGAGAATAGGTTAAAAAAAGAAACTCTGCATTATGTACTGCAACCCCTAAAAAGTTATGCTTGTAGCCTTTTGTCATATTTTCATGTCCACGCTTTGATTCTTTGGCCCATGATATTGCTGCTGGGACTTGCAACCTGAATCCCCAGACGCCCTTATTAACTGGCTCACCTTTAGGTTCAACCAAATGCAGAAAAAAAGGGAAAGGGGAGGGGGAGGAAAGGAAGGAAAAGTTCAAAGGAAATGGGAGGAGAAAAGAAAGAAATGTCTTCTTGCTTTCCAGTTTCTTTTACAGTTGCTCACTCTACTCTACTCAGAGGCAAAAGCAGCAGTCTGGCTTGCCCCAGCGACCAAAGACCAATGGGTCCTGCCTAGAGGCTGAAATGTGCAGACACCCTTAGAGCTCTGTCTCTTCCTTCTGAGTCTCACATCAGATGAACAGAGAACGTCCTCCAACATCTGAGATTCTGGCAAGGATACGTCTTCCCTATTGTCCACACACACAAAGAGTGATAGCTGCTTCCTGAAGTTAAAAATCATTAAGTCAGAGACTGCCCTGGTGATCCAGTAGTTAGAAGCACAACTCCAATGCAGGGGCCATGGGTTCAATCCCTGGGCGGGGAGCTAAGATCTCAGATGCCACAGAGCAACTAAGCCCACACACTGTAACTAGACAGCCTATGTGCTACAACAGGAGAAGCCCACGGGCTGCAATAGAGGCCTGCAGGAAGCAACGGAGACCCAACTCAGCCAAAATGTTAGATAAATAAAATACTAAGTGGACACAGTCTTCATCCTCTCCAGGCTTGCAAAATCTAACATCCCATGTATTTAGCCTCACTAGGCATTTCTTTTCCTAAGTGGACCTGCCTGATATAACACACCATGGATAGCAAATTCAGCATGGGACAATTTTGAACCAATTTGCAATCTTAAAAACCAACATAGTACTTTAAGTTCTAATATATTAAGTTCAATATACATACAGTTTATACACCAGTTTTTAGTCATCCAACTATCTAATAAAAAATAAAGATAACTTATAACATGTAAGTGACAGTGAGAGAGAAAAGAATAAATAGTTCCAGGCCTCAAAGATTTCACTGAAACACATGTAAAGTATCTTCCTAGTGCCAGTGAGTGCTCACATGCTGTCAAAATGTAATCTTGGTATAATGTTGAGAGGTTAACGGTAATAACCATTTTTCAAACTTGAGGAAACTGAGAAATGGAAAAGTTTATATTTCTTGTCAAATTTAAAAATGAGAGTCAAATTACCTACCCAGGTTTTCATAAACTCCAGTGTAGTGCTTTCTAACATTAGTATAGACACACAGAGAGATGCTTCATTGAGCAAGTGAATTTAATGTAGAAATTAGTATAAATCAGAATGAAAGCACAAATAAAGTATCAGTGGTACATGTAAATCAAAGTTGAAAGAAGAAATAAAGTTTAAATACATAAGGAAGGATGAGCAAAGGTCATTTCATCAAGACACAGAAAATAATTATACACAGAGATTAGAAGTCCACCTATGAGTCACAGTAAGCATTCGACGCACATTTTGAAAGCGAGACAGAAGAAAATAATTAAAAGAGAGAAAGAGGCAAAAGTGGGAAATGCTGCTATTCATAACACTGATTATTACATAATTGCACACATGGAGGAACCTGGTGGGTCTGTGAGGTTGCCAAAGATCCGATCATGACTTAGTGACTAAACAACCAACCAGTACATACACCTACATAATGTATCGATATATGTACATGTATCTACATATCTACATAGATCTACATACATATATCTACATATGTAGGTATATACCTTTATAAGCATACAGACATAACTGGGAGATATTATAAGTTTGGTATATGACAGTAAAGTGAATATACCAAACCTGATAAGACAAAGAGGGCTTCCCTGGTAGCTCAGACGGTAAAGCGTCTGCCTGCAGTACTGGAGATCCCAGTTTGATCCCTGGGTTGGGAAGATTCCCTAAAGACGGAAACAGCTACCAACTCCAGTATTCTTGCCTGGAATATCCCATGGATGGAGGAGCCTGGCAGGCTACAGTCCATGGGGTCACAAAGAGTTGGACACGACTGAGCGACTTCACTTTCACTTTTCAATGAGGCAAATATGACTAATAAAGCAGGTCAAACATTTCAGCGTGCATATGTCTATCTAAATATGCATGCTGAAACATTACATGTAAGAAATGTACATATATTGGGCCTTCCTAGTGGTCCGGTGGTTACAAATCCACTGTCCTTTTCAGGGCACCTGTGCTTGATCCCTTAGGGGGCAACTAAGATACCACATGCCACAGGGAACTAGAGAAGCACCACAACGAGAGAAGCCCACATGCCACAAAGAAGACCCAGCACAGCCAAAACAGAATTAAATAATTTAAAAATTTTATGAAAACAACAAAACTGAAAAATATATGTATCCTAGTTGAAAAACACTGTAAAATGCTAAGTACCATCTAAACCTTCAGTGAGCTGTAATCTTTTTCAATAGTAACATCAGAGATGGCAGATCACCATAACTTACACAATAATGAAAAAGTTTAAAATATTGCAACAATCACCAAAATGTGACATGTGACAGAGACACAAGTGAGCAAATGTTGCTAGAAAAACAGTGCTAATAGATTTGCCTGATGAAGGGTTGCCACAAGTCTTCAATCTGTAAAAACATAGTATCTGCAAAGCACAATACTGTCAAGTATAATAGGCAATATATGTCTATGCACACACACAGACACACATATACACACACATAGAGACAACCAATTAAGTGTTAGGGATATTCCTAAGCTATTTGTACTTGACCTGTAATTTAATTTCCCTAAAATGTCTGTAACATAATTATTATTAATGTCTCTATTATTCAGATGTAAGAAACTCCAAAACCACTGGACACTGCAATGACAAAATCAAACAAAAAATAATAAAGGAACTAAGAACAAAAAATAAAGAGAATATATATATATACACATATATACACATATGGAATCTCATTCTATGTAAAAACTGACAAAGGTGTGTTCTTTATTGTAAAATAACAACTATTCAATTGTGAAATGAATCATAGTCACCATAATGGATACTAAAATGTGACACTTAAAAAAAAATAAAATAAAATGTGACACTTAGTCCATTAAACTCATGAAAGTCAAAGAGAAAATCAAATTTGTGTGTTTTAACAGTCTAGTACACAGTCCAATTTAAAACACTTCAGATGGGATTAAAGCAAAGAAGCAGGCTGCACATTTTGAAATATTCTCAGTCCTAAATTTGTAAATTGAAAAGGCACAAAGTTAAGAGAATTGAAAAGACTCACTCATAGCTATTCATATCTTGACTCTTCTTTTCATTCCAACGCTGCAACGGATCATTACCCTTCCATCAAATTCCAAACTGGAACACTGAGTCCTGCTAGGAAAATATTCTCTAGGATAATATTTTGGAGCTCACCACTTTTCTGAGAGCTTCTTTCACATCCTTGTTCCTCAGACTATAGATCAGGGGGTTCAGCATGGGGATCACTACAGTGTAGAACACTGTGGCCACTTTGTCAGAATCCATGCTGTTGCCATAGTGGGGCTGGCAATAAATGAAAAGGATTGTTCCATGAAAGACAATGATGGCAGTGAGGTGGGAATAACAGGTGGAAAAAGCTTTGCACCTTTTGTCTGCAGAGCGCATCCTCAGGATGGTGATGAGAATAAACAAGTAGGACATGAGGATGACCACAATGGTGATGACCTAGTGGCCACAATGCATAGCACCAACTGATTCACAGCCACATCAGAACAAGAAAGAGACAAGAGAGGGGGAAGATCACAAAAGAAATGGTTGATCACATTTGATCTGTAGGATAGGCTCTGAAGAGCTAAACACAAGTGAATCAGAGAACATACAGTAGCATTGAGATAGCAACAAGACACCAGGTCCACGCAGAGATTCCGGGACATGATGACCATGTAGAGCGGTGGGTCACAGATGGCCACAAAGCGGTCATAGGCCATCGCCGCCAGCAGAATGACCTCAGTTACCACAAATGTGCAAAACAGGCAGAATTGCACAGCACATTGCAGGAAGGAAATGGCTCTGTCTTCATTTAAGATGTTAGCTAGAATCTTTGGCATGATGGTCGTGGAGTAACAGAAATCCACAAAGGACAA
Source organism: Hydropotes inermis (assembly GCA_020226075.1). Taxonomy (NCBI): domain Eukaryota; kingdom Metazoa; phylum Chordata; class Mammalia; order Artiodactyla; family Cervidae; genus Hydropotes; species Hydropotes inermis. The sequence continues at coordinate 112,763,760 of CM035270.1, read as the reverse complement.
GTGGCTGAGGAAAAGGTACATGGGGGTGTGGAGTCGAGAGCTGACCTGAATCAGGGCAGTCATGCCTAGGTTTCCCAAAACTGTGGCTCCATATATGGAAAGAAACAGCAGGAAGAGGAAGACTCTGAGCTCATGAGCATCTGAGAATCCGAGGAGGGTGGAGTCTGTCACAGCAGTGCGGTTTTCCTTGTCCATATCCTCACTTTATTGTGGTTGCAGAAAAAATATTAATAGTTATGCTCCATGAGATCATCCCCAATTATCTCCTAAAAAAGACATGAGAATAAATGAGATAGTCAACTTTTTCATCAAAGAAATAAAACATTGACATTTTGAAGCCTAAGAAAAGTTCAGCTATCATAACCCACAAATGCACAGAGCTCACATTTAAATTCACAGATCACATGAAATAATTCACATCCATGAAAACCCATATGATTATTTAAACTAGTACACAATTTACAGCTTGGAACTGAATCATTAGAAAGACACCAAATATTACTTAATTAGCAATGTTTGAAATTTAAATACCTTTTTACTGCTAGACTGTTAAATCAATTTTGGAAACACTAGGATCCTTGGGAATTTTTTTAGTACTATATAGGAAATTTCTCTTTTTTGATGAAAGGATGAGAAGTATGCTTATTTAAGATTATTAACACACAAGCATAATTTTTACTATTACCCCTTAAATGTAAAAGTGAATTTTATAGTCTATTTCAGCAATTTTTTCTATGAAATTAGCCTAGTGATTTTTAAACTATGCTATATAATGTTAGTCATTGTACAGAGAATTATTACTTAAGTCTAAACTTTCTGTATGGAGAAGGAAATGGCAACCCACTCCAATATCTTTGCCTGGAGAATACCATGGACAGAGGAGCCTGGCGGGCTACAATCTATGGGGTTGCAAAGAGTTGGACATGACTGAAGCAACTTAGCATGCAACGCAAACATTTTGTAACTGTGACCATGCAGCCTTTAAGACCTATTTGACAAATGAATTCACTACTTTAAATATATTCAAGAAATCAAAATTGTGAATATTAACACAAATTCTTGTTGCTGCATTGCACTATTATTTATTATAGGAGCTTAGAAACAGAAATGTCAAACAGCAGGGTCAAAGTTATGTTACGTGCATGTTATAGGAATCTATGCAGCTTTCAGAGGAACTTTCAATAACCTGAAAAATGACTATGAGAAAGTGTCAAGTTAAAAATAGAAGGTCAGATCACAAAGACAGAATATGGCATACCTATACGTAAGTCTCCATGCATATTTAAGTCTCAAAACATCCAAGAAACATAAATATTTTACCAATTACTTTAAAAAGTGCACGCAGGAACTTGCCTAATTTTTTTTTTTTAATATAGGAGAGATATGTTCTAAGACCTGGACAGGTAGAAGATGTAAACAAAGGGTATGAACATGCTCATTTATTCGCTCTCCTGATCCTAAACTAACAATAAAATGACTTCATAGCACTGACTGCTTGTTCCAGAAGAAATGTGAATCTGGACTAAGAGCCAACACAGCCAGTTTTTTCCTCATTCTTCAAATAACTTCAAGAGGTAAAGGATATGTGAAATAAGGACTCCTGGTTTGAAAACAAATGATCACTGTGATGGAAGGCTTTTCTCTCTTCAAATGGCCAGTAATGAGTGAGCTGAATTTTCTGATTTCAACGTGGTGCATAATCTTGAAAACCTTTTCCTGTTTTAAGTTCTAAAGATGAAAAGTCAGGCTCCTGATTACTTGTAGAGCAGGAGTAATTTTGATCCCTGTTGGACATTTGTCAATGTCTGGAGATGTTGTTGACTGTCACAATAGGAAGGGGTGCTACAGACATCCAGAGGGCAGACTACAGATGCTGCTAAGTGCATAAGGTGCAGGACAGCATCTCTTTCCCCACCCCCATCCTCCCACACATCCTCAACATAAGGAAAGACCAAATATATATCTTGACTGAATGTTAACAGCATCGCACTTGAGAAGCCTGCTATAGAGGTGCATGGCCTTTTCACAAGGTCAGAGTTCTTGCTCTCCTGTCTGCTTCAGAGGTGGCCACATGCCTGTGCTCCTCCGTCCGCAGTCCTGAGACCCCTCGCCACCACTCCCAGCGTCAGAGTGGCTCTCAGGAGAATCTCCCCGCTGTCTTTCCCACGTTCCTTGGGTGGAGTTAATGTGAAAGTGGAGGCAGATGGAAGGGGAGAGGAATCAAGCATTCTTCCCAACTGACTCACACTCTTCCCCTGCTACACTAACGGCTGTTACAAGATATGTCATTCTATAGACTGAACTGTCCCCATTTCCTCTCACATTGTTCCTCAGTACGTAAAGGGAACACGCTTCACAGAGTTCTCCAAACGTGGCATTTCTTAAAACACTCTCCAAATACAGACTTGTAAAAATTATTTCTAATGCCACTGCCCTCTTTACCATTCCTCTTTCTCTTATACAAGGCTAGTAATAAATTACTCCCCTGAAAAAAGAAGCACACAACTTTCCAGACATCAGGAAATATCATTCATCCCATTCCTCTCCAAAACAGAACGTAGTCTACCAACCTTTTAACAGGTATTGATTGCTTCCTTTGTTTCTGAGGATGCTATGAGGGAAAATTTCACAGGCTTTATGTTTTTATGTGTGTGTATCCCTGAGGCCCATATCCCTTAATTTTCCAGAACCAATTATTGGTCTCTGTGGGATCTCAACAAGATGTCAAGAAAAAAACATCATCTTGGGACACAAATAATTAATAACCTTCATAAGATATAAAGAGAGGGTGGGAGGGAGCTCTCCCAGGTTTCTACAGTTCAGTTACATCACTCAGTAGTGTCCCACACTTTGTGACCCTGACTCTTTGCAAAGCCTGCAGCACACCAGGCCTCCCTGTCTGTCACCAACTCCTGGAGCTTGCTCAGACTCATGTCCATTGAGCTGGTGATGCCATCCAACCATTTCATCCTCTGTCATCCACTTTTCCTCCTGCCTTCAATCTTTCCCAGCATCAGGGTCTTTTCCAATGAGTCAGTTCTTCACATCAGGTGCCCAATGTATTTGATCTTCAGCATCAGTCCTTCCAATGAATACCTAGCACTGATTTCCTTTAGGACTGACTGGTTTATTCATTCCCCTTGCAGTCCAAGGGACTCTCTAGAGTCTTCTCCAACACCACAGTTCAAAAGCATCAATTCTTTAGCACTCAGTCTTCTTTAAGGTCCAACTCTCACATCCATACATAGCTACTGGAAACCCATAGCTTTGACAAGACAGACCTTTGTCAAAAGTAATGTCTCTGTTTTTTTAATATGCTGTCTAGTTTGACCATTGCTTTTCTTCCAAGGATCAAGCATTTTTTTTAATTTCATGGCTGCAGTTACCATCAGCAGTAATTTCAGAGCCCAAGAAAATAAAGTCTGCCACTGTTTCCATCATTTTCCCATCTATTTGCATGAAGTGATGGGACCAGATGCCATGGTCTTAGTTTTCTGAATGTTGAGTTTTAAGCCAACTTTTTCACTCTCCTCTTTCACCTTCATCAAAAGACTCGTTAGTTCCTCTTCACGTTCTTCCATAAACATGGTGTCATCTGCATATCTGAGGTTATTGATATTTCTCCCGGCAATCTTGATTCCAGCTTATGCTTCATCCAGCCTGGCATTTCCAATGATGTACTCTGGGTATAAGTTAAATTCACTGGGTGACAATATACAGCCTTAATGTACTCCTTTCCCTATTTGGAACCAGTCCATTGCTCCATGTCTGGTTCTAAACATTGTTTCTTGACCTGCATTCAGATTTCTCAGGAGGCCAGGTAAGTTGGTCTGTTACTCCCATCTCTTCAATAATTTTCCACAGTTTGTTTTGATTCACACAATCAAAGACTTTAGTGTAGTCAATGAAGAAGAAATACATGCTTTTCTGGAGCTATTACATTTTCTGTGATCCAGCAGATGTCGAAAGCAGATGATCTCTGTTTCCTCTGCCTTTTCTAAATCCAGCTCCAACATCTGGATGTGTAGAGACCATTTTATGGATCTGCCTGAGGATATCTCCCAGGTCTGCTCCTTCTCTGCTTGTATAATATGTTCCTAAACCAATAGGTTATGAATGATACTATGTGGTTTGTGCCCCTGGATATACCAATCATTTATGAATTCCATGACTATAAATAGTTGGAAGTAAACTGGTTTCCATATTCTCAGCAACCTTCATGTGTTTCCCTAAAATTGATTCACCTGATAATTTCCTGAGATTGTGGAGTGTTTCTGCCTCTCCATTCCACTCAGTACTTTCACTATTCATTATGTTTCATTGTCCAAAAGCAAAGGTTCCTGTTATCCATTCACAGATTACCTTGGGAATTACCCCAATTAGACAAGTAATAGAAAACTTCCAAAACCTAAAACACAAAAACACTGTGAAACATTGTATTCTATGAAGCGTGAAATTTATTTTAACTAACACATTTAAAGCCCATGATATGACTTCTTATTTCCTTTTAGCCCATATGTCTTTCTTTTCTCAGAAAATAATGGATTTGTAATAGACACAAATTTTAGCCAATACAGTGATGTTTTGAAATCATATATAGTAGATTGATGATTATATTTGATTAACATCTATTTTTTGTCATTTTGAAAACCTGAATGAAAGGTTGGTGTGTCATTACTATTCCAGCACAATTTCTGACAGAATTTCTAATCCCATTTACTTTTAATAGTAGCAAATATTCTCAGTATTTTCATCTAAAAAAGTGGGCATTTAGGAATTTATTTATGCATATTGAGCAGAGATGGAGAAGGAAATGCAACCCACTCTGTTATTCTTGCCGGGAAAATCCCAAGGACAGAGCAGCAACAGTCCATGAGGTTGCAAAGAATCGGACACGACTGAGGAACACACACAGTGAGTAGAGAAGGAGGGTATGTAAGTTATTCAAGCAAGAGCGAGCTATTGCCGCTAACAGATCTTATTCCTAATTTACCTCATTAAACAGACCTTACCACTACTAATGCCCAGGCTTCCCAAGTGACTCGTAGTGAAGAATTTGCCTGCCAAAGCAGGAGACACAATTTCGATCCTTGGGTCTGAAAAGTCTCCTAGAGAAGGCAATGACTACCCACTCCAGTGTTCTTGGCTTGGTAATCCTAAGGACAGAGGACCCTGGTGGGCTACAGTCTAAGGGGTCACAAAGATTTGGACATGACTTAACCACTAAACGACAACAACCACAGCAAACTAATGACTACCTAGTTCGCTTTTTTTTTAATATGGTTACACAGGCAATTAGTTTTCAACTCTGGGTAACTGGAAGCACTTTTTTTTTTTAAGGTGCAAAGTTTATTTGAGAAGGATGCAGACATTAAGTTTGGTAAAAGAAAAAAAAAGAATTGATAACACTTTTGATGTCTTCATAGGGAGAATAATATAATTAAATGTCAACTGGGCAGGCACTTGTCACGCTTCCTTTTTGCATGAGAGATGTTCTGAGAGCTCATCCTGCATTTTTAAGCCTCTGGTGGAGTCTATCAAAGTTGCTCAGGCTGCTACACTGGAGCTGTTTGGAAAACGCGTTCAGAATAGAATACGTGTATTATCAACTTTGTGCCAAGTAACCTGTATAAACAATACAACACAAATACTACAAAACAAAGACAAATATACGCGCAACTTATGCACTATTCACTCAGTTTTAAAAAATGTTTTATCATTAACACATTACTACATTCTGATTTCCTTGTTTGCTATGCTTTAGTCTCCTGGATAAAACACCTACATTGAAATACGTTTCCTAAAGCTCCATCTCTTAAGTTATCCAAGCCAGGTCAACACAATACCTATTTTATGAAGGACTTGAACTTTCCTTTCCTCTCAATCCCATTGTGATACTATTTTCCAACTTGCACAGTTATTACTTTCTTAACTATCCTCCTCTCAACACCAGATTTTCAGCCTTTGAAGGACGAACATCATGTCTTATTTTAACTGCTATTCATATTTTTGTAAGAGAAATGCATGTGCTAACTGAAAGCCTAGTTATTCTAGGTGTAAAAAAGGAAGATGAAATTCAGTTTATTAAGATTACACAAGGTATGCCACATATCTATATTGTATTTTAATCTATTTAATATATTTTTCTTGTCTGAATTTTTTAGATGAAAACTTAGAAAATGGTGAGATTGATAATTTTTTCCTGGTTAAGTAAGAGAGAATTAAGTTTCGTCTCTTTGAGCAAAAATGCATGTTCTTTATATTTTAAAGAATTCTCTTTTTTTTAACTTGTGTGTGTGTGTGTGTGTGTATTAGGATCTATTAACAAACAATGGTCTGATAGTTTCAGGTGGACGGTGAAGAGACTCGGCCATACATATACATATATCCATTCTCCCACAAACTATCATCCCATCCAGGCTGCCACATAACATTGAACAGAGTTCCATGTTCTATACAGCAGATCCTTGTTGGCTATCCATTTAAATATAACAGAGTTTACACATTTATCCCAAACTCCCAAACTAACCCTTTCCCCCAAACTTCTTTCCTCTCCTGGCAACCATTAATTTTATAGCATTAACCCTTCATTCATTTAAACTTATCTTTAAAAACAAACCTTTGTAGCTACACTTTGTTTACATATCAAGAACAAACTATAATTATTATAATGTTCAATAAGAAACAATTTAGAGCCCCACAACCTTGGAGATTGTGTCCTTGACATCCTTATTTCTCAGACTGTATATCAGGGGATTCAGCATGGGGATGACCACCGTGTAAAACAGACACCACTTTGACTGTGTGCCTGGAGGTTGTGGAGTTGGGCGCACAGTAGAGGAAGAGGATGGTGCTAGGGAAGATGCTGATGGCGGTCAGGTGGGAGGCACAGGTGGAGAAGGCTTTGCGGCAACCACAGGCTGAACGCATCTTGAGGATGGTGACAACAATAAACACATAAGGCAGGAGAATGATGAAGAGTGTGCTGACCACATTAAAAGTGGCAAAAATGAAAAGCAGCAGCTGGTTGAGATAAGTATCAGAGCAAGAGAGGGAAACCAGGGAGGAGAACTCACAGAAGTGACCAACTGTGTTGAAACATCGAAATGATAATTTGCTAACAGAACACACGAATGTCAAGGAGCAGGTGTTCCCCAGGCATAAGATCCAACCCATTAACATCACACAGAGTCTCTGGGACATGGCCATCACGGAGAGCAGAGGATTGCAGATGGCAACGAAGCGGTGATAAGCCATCACAGCTAATAAAAAGGACTCAGTCACCGCAAAGGTACAAAAGAAAAAGTTTTGTATTATACAACCTACAAATGAAATGGTTTTGTCTTTTGCAATGAGGTGCACCATGGGCTTTGGAGCAATTATGGAGGAATAACAGAAATCCACAAAGGAGAGGTGGCTGAGAAAAAGTACATGGGGGTGTGCAGTTTGGGGTTAATTTTGATGATTACAATCATCCCAAGATTCCCTACCACAGTGACACTGTAGATGGTGAAGAATATGAAGAAGAGGGGCACTCGCAACTCTGGGTAATTGGAGAAGCCCAGGAGAGTGAACACAACCCCACTTTTATTTCTCTCTGATAGAAACATGGTTTCTGTTTGTCATAATCTGAATCAGCCCTGGAAACAAAAATATTAGAGAAAATGAGGATGTAAGACCCTCGGTTAACACCTCCTTTCCAAAACTGGAAGATGAAGCAAAGTGTCTCTTTTAGAACCTCTCTCTGTGTTTCTTATGCACGATTGCTAAATGTCTAAAATTTTAAAAAGATAACCATTTAAACTTTTCTTTAAATAGCACAGTACCATTATTGAACATTTTAGTTCTGAATTATAATTTCAATATTTAGAGATATTATGAAATCAAAAGATTTGGGAGTTATTTTAACTGAAATCCTTCTATAACACTTTTAGTTTCTCTTGAACATTGTAAATTCATAAAAGATTAACCTAACCTAGTACCATAACTGATTATTTCAGTCTTAAAACTAGTAGCAAAAGTGACAAAATTCTAAATAAATTACATTTAGCATCACATGTTCACAATGTGACACTTAAGAATGACCTCTCTAACAGTTTACATCTGTGCCTTTATTGTTAATTCCACGTGATACTTTAACATGTACTTTTGTTTCTGACTCAGTAAGTCTATTGTCAAAATAAACCTTAGTTAATTTTTTTCAGAAAGTGTTCTTCTCAACCCAGGGAGCCCTAATTATCAATCCCACCTCATTGCTTGTGGAATAATAACATTGAAAAAATAATAAGGATAAGAGAGTCTAGGTCTTTATCAAGGACATGACAAAACAGAAAACAGAAATCCTTGACTTTTCCCGTAACATGCAAATAAGGATTAGTCTACACATCTATGACTGGAATCTTGATCCAGACTCCCACAGATTTTCCATTTGTCTACAACAGAATCTATGTTCAACGTCTTAGTACTAAGATACTTATTCTTATCTTAGTACTAAGTACTAAGTACTTAGTACTTATCTTAATAAATAAGTAATAAGATATTTATTTATTCATAATCATGTTCCAACTTGTGGCAAACTAGTGATCTTAAATCTATGGGAAATTGTCCAGTGAAAGTGTACACATCAGAAAGCTATACTAGAAGGCAGCATCAGATGAAATGAGAAAGAAACAAGAAAATTTTAACTAACACTACTAAAGATTCTAACATAGAAATGTCCATAAATAAAGACATTTATTCTGTTCCTATATTACCTGTAAAAGAGAAAGATCAAACATTTAAAATAGTACGGCAGTTTGATGATATTTCATGAGAAAATGATAATAGAAAAGAATTGTATTTCTCTAATTGGTGACCAACGACTTCTCAGGGGGGTAGTGATAAAGAATCCACCCGCCAATGTAGGAGATGCAGGAGATGCAGGTTCAGTCCCTGGGTTGGAAGATCCTCTGGTGGAGGAAATGGCAACCGACTCCAGCATTCTTGATGAGAAAATTACGTGGACAGAGTCAGGTTGGCTATATAGCCCACGGAGTCGCAAAGAATAGGACACAACTGAGTGACTCAGCACACGTGCATACACAACTGGTGACCTACTCACCTCTTAGACCCTGCCATACCAGGAATTTTCTCTATCATTTCTGATAAGGTTGTCTCTAGTCCCACAACTCAAGAAATAGATTTTATATGGCTCAGCAGTGATGTCAAATCATAGGCAAAACTGAGACACTCAAGATCCCTATGTCTTCCTATGCTCATAAATTTGAGTATACATATTAAAAACACAACCTCAGAAGATAATCTATCACAAAGCTAGACATTCTAACAATAGCTGATTTGTCTAAGTCACTTGAAAATTAATATTAAATTAATGTTTTATTTCATGCAATGGATTTTGTGATACAAATGTTATTTTTAACTTGCTGGTGAGTTTCTCTTTTTTCATTTAGGAAATATGACGGCTAATATCTTTCCTATATCTTTCTTCTCTATTTTGTTTAATTTTTGCTCTCAAGGCTGCTTCACATACCAAATTAAAAATAGTGACTTTTACTTTTCTTTCAACAGCATTTGTTTAATCTTTGCTTATTTTTTATTAAATACTTGTCTTTATTTCAATTTGACTACTCCTTGAAAAGTTTGCAGAAACCAGACAATGCCCCTCCCACAGACCCTCAGCTCTGCTAACCCTCCGTTCCAGGCTCTTGCTGGGGTCCAGTCACTCCATCGCTGCAGATTCTTCTGTGAACCTGTGGACTGTGGGTAGCTCGCCAGACTCCTTTGCCCATGGAATTTTTCCCGGGCAAGAATACTGAAGTGGGTTACCATTTCCTGCTCCAGGGGATGTTCTAACCCAGGGATCAAACCCGAGTCCTTGCATCTCTTGCACCGCCAGCAGACTCTTTACCAGGGCCCCAGCAGCGAAGCCCTGCTGCTCAGGGGCGTAGCTGAGCCCGTTCTCACCCAGAGCTCCGGAGGCTGAGCCGCTGCTCTTCCTGTCACAGCTCAGAGAGGTGACTTTCACAGTGACTCGGGATCACTCAAGGGCTCTGTGTCTAGATGGCAAATTTCCCCTCACACTTTTTTTCTAATACCCTACTCTGAAAATAACTTTTGTTTAGAATCTTAGTTCTGAATTTACTTCTGGCTGGAAGGGATATATACAGATATGCCCCCTCCCTCCTGCCTGCTCCCAGGTCATCGCAGAGCAGAGCGGCAGGCCGAGCGCCTGAGATACACAGCAGCTTTGCACCAGCTGTCTGTTGGACGCACCTGCTGATGAGTGAGAGTCGGCTCTCTCCTGGTTGGGAGTGATGGATATAGTCTTAAATCTAGAGTCACAACCTATGGGGCATAAACCCTAGAGACTGTCTGTTGCCTCATTCTCTTAAAGTCTTGAAATAATTAAAATTAATCACAGTTCTCTGATGTAATTATTTCTTGTGTTCTATAAAACCTGGAGCAGTGTTAGGGGCATTTCACATGAACATTTGTAGGTTAAAACCACTTCTCTCAGACCCTTCCTCACACTGGTACTATTTTTTTACAATTATAAAAATTATGCAATTATAGATGAAATCATTATTAAATATTAAATGAATGACTACAGTATGCCAGGCATAACCTTGTTCCTCCATAGTTTTACTCTAACATATGGGAGAAGAATGAAGGCCCAGCATTTAGATCATCATGATTCACTGAGAGTTAAAACAGAGATATTTACAAAGTTAAATATTAAGTTTGGACAATGAACTGATCCCTTTAAAATAACTGTTCTGTTCAATTGCACCACCACATCCATTCCATTAATTACTTCCGTTTGTTGAATTACTGAAATAACACATATTCATTGTAGAAACCAAGGACTATAGAATTTAAATAAGGAAAATGAACACAGTAGAAATAATTTTTATTAACTCAGCTCCATTTCAAATCTGAGAGTCAAGTTTAGTAAATATGACCAACATTACCTGAAGTGAAACATAAAGGTGAGCATCTCCAGTGGTGCAGTGTGGGCATCATTTATCCCCTGATGTGATGTGACAAGAAGCTTCACCTCTGTGATATTCTTTCCACAGAATCTATTATCTCATCTTACTATGAGAAACTTATTAGGCAAACCCATATCTGCAAGCATTCTACAGGATACCTCATCTCTACTCCTTAAAATCATTGAGGCAAAAAAAAAAAAAAAAACAGAAAAAGTCAAAATCTGTCACAGGTCAGACATTAGGGAGACATGATGACAACACAATGTGGTACCTGGATTGGGCCCAAGAAAATAAAGAGAAATTAAAGGGAAAGAGCTGATGGAACCCAAGTAAAATTTAGATTTTAGTGATCATATTGTGCTAATATTTATTTTTATTTTATTGTGGCAAGAACATTTCACAAAAGACCTACCAAATTAAGATGTTTTTATATGTACAATACAGGATTGTTGACTACCAGTGTGATTTTTGTACAGTATATCTCTAGAACTCATTTGGCTTTTGCTAATTGATATTTTATGTCCATTGGTTTGCAACTTCCTGTTTTCCCCTCCTCTTTGCCTCTGGCAGCTGTCGCTCCACCTTTTGACTCCATGAACATATAAGTGAGTTCATAGAGGATTTGTCTTTCTGTGACTGACGTATTTCACTAAGCATACTGTCATCCATGTGGTAATTTACTGCATAATTTCTTTCTTTTTTATGCCATTTTATGTACATACCAGATTTTCTTGATCCACCTTTTGGTCCATAGACATTTAGGTTATTTCTAATCTTTGTTATTGTGAATAGCTCTGCAATGAACATGGGAATGTTAATATTTCTTTGACATCGTCATTTTAATTCTTTTGAAATAAATAAATATTTGAATTAAATACATAAATATTCAGAAGCAGGATTACTGGATTATTGGAGCATATATTTATTTTTTACACTATGAAAGCCACCATACTATTTTCACAAGTATATTTAAGTAGCAATCAGAAGGCAATTTTTCCATGTTAATTCCCACTATTATAAAATTCTTTATCAGTGATCTTTTTCAGAGTTTTTCAATCATGACACTATTGATCTTTTGGACTGGATTACTCTTTTAATGGGGAGGTATTCTGTGCATGGTAGCATGCAGAGCAGCTTCTCTGGCCTCTATCCACTAGATGACAGTACCTTCACCGCTGCTTCCTGCACTGTGACACCAAAAATGCCTCCAGATAGTGTCTACTGTCCCCTTGGGAGGTGAGGGGCAGTGAATAAACCACTGACCATCTTTTACTCAATTCTGATAGATTTCCATGTCCTTCTACTTAACTTATATGCAATTAAATATCTATTTCCTTATCTCCCAAATACTATTATATAAGTAATCTATATTATCATCAAACCTGGGAAGTATGGTATCTAAAATGTTTATCCTTACAATTTCTTCCCATTGCTCTTGTTTGTGGTCTTGTGAGTCAGCACTTGTTTCCTCCATGCCTTAAAATCTTAGAGGCAACCTTGTTGATTCTATTTCTCCAGAAGTTACCTTTTAATTCTTTTAAATTCAATTTTGGTTAAATAACTGTCTATCCTCCCTTGCACAATTCTACCTCAAATCAGCAGAAGCAGAGCCATGCACCAAAGAGCCTCAGGGTCCCTGTGTCCTCACACTCCCAGGAAACACTTGTTCAGGGCACTGCTGTGAAGGAGTTCAGTAAGCCAGACCCTTCCACATATCTTTCAGGAAAATACCCACTTCCTGTTCCTAATATGTAACGTTTGCCATGACTCAAAATTCCCGCAAGCGATTTGTCTCATGAAGAAGTAGCTGAAGCTAAGGTACCTATTAGACACTCTACATGGGCCTGTGGGGAAGGCAGCCCCTCCACCCTCCAGAGGACTTGTTGATTCGCCGGGAAGGCTTAGACCCTTATGTGTCCTGAACTCCCTGTGGCACAGGCCCTAGAGGGAATCCCTTGCCTTCTTCTTCAGAGGCACAGAACAAGCAGTTAAAGCTGATTATTGTTTCCTGATGCAATTTATATTTCTTTAAAATATGAGGAAAAATCAATAGCAGATTTAGAAACATTGTATATGAAAGTAAATCAACAGTTTAGCTGTCACCTTCTCACCAAACCCCATTATAATTCCCAGAGACTCCAGAACTGTTGTATAATGACATCATAGCAAAAGTTATCTAGATTGCACAGCAAATGTTTCTCCTTTTTAAGTGCATTGTTTTGTACTTTTGATTTCTTTTAGATTTACCAAGGTATAATTGACAAGCAATTTATATATATGTAAGGCATAAATTTGGTGTTTTGATATATATATATATATGATAGATTTTTCTAAAATCATATACAATGACACAGACAAAACATGCAATAAAACTAATGTTTTTCTTATTGCTTACCTGCTTGCTTCTCAATTCATATATTTCTCACCTAAACATTACCTAATGACCTAAAAAATTCAAAAGAGGCTATCAAAGAAACACTGAATTATAAGCTCTTGATGTTAGAATTATAAATTATAATTTTCTGTATGACAGAAATATCCTGAACAAGGTCTAATTCCTATAATTTGAAAGATAGTTCTGCTTAGAATGTGTATTCCATCAAAAAACTCTAAAGGAATTAAACAAGCTACTGGAGTGGAACAGAATTTCAGAATATGCTCATTTGTGCATAAAATCAAACATGTGCTCTTCACTGCAAAATAACAGCCATTCAATTTTGAAATAAATCATAGTTTCCATAATGGATAAAGAAATGAGTATGAGTTCTTTAATAAGCTTATGAAAGTTTTACAGCAAACTAAATGTGTGTTTCAACAGTCTATTGCACAGAACCATTTAAAGAATTTTAAATTGAATAAGAGCAAGGAAGCAGGCTAAAAATTTTGATATATGCTCAACTCAAATTGACAGGATACAAGGTACAAAGAAAAGTGAGCCAAAAAGACTCATTCTTAGCTACCCACTTCTGCTCACCCTTTCCAGCGTTACAGCACATCATCACCCTTTCACCTGCCTCCAATTTGGAACCCTGAGTCCTGCTAGGAAAATATTCTCTGGGAAAATATTTTGGAGCTCACTAGTTTTCTGAGAGCTTCTTTCACATCCTGTTCCTCAGACTATAGATCAGGGGGTTCAGCGTAGTGATCACTACAGCGTAGGACACTGTGGCCACTTTGTCAGTATCCATGCTGTGGCCAGACTGGGGCCAGCAATAAATGAAAAGGATTGTTCCATGACAGACAATGATGGCTGCAAGGTGGGAAGCCCAGGTGGAAAAGGCTTTGCACTTTGCCTCTGCAGAGCACATCCTCAGGGTGGTGATGAGAATAAACAAGTAGCACATGAGGATGACCACGATGGTGATGATCTCACAAAAAATGTATGTTATTTAGGGTGAAACAGATCACCAACCCAGGTTGGATGCATGAGACAAGTGCTTGGGCCTGGTGCACTGGGAAGACCCAGAGGGATTGGGTGGAGAGGGAGGTGGGAGGGGGGATCGGGATGGGGAACACATGTAAATCCATGGCTGATTCCTATCAGTGTATGACAAAAACCACTAAAATATTGTAAAGTAATTAGCCTCCAACTAATAAACATAAATGGAAAATAATTACTAACCACAATTCTAAAAAAAAAACGGCCATAGAGTATAGCACCAGTTGAGTCACAGTGACATCAGAGCAAGCAAGATACAAGATGGGGGGAGTTCACAAAAGAAATCACAAAAGTGGTTGATCAGATTCGATCTGTAGGATGGGATCTGAAGAGCTAAACACAAGAGAATCAGAGAGCATACAGCACCACTGAGGTAGCAACAAGACACCAGCTCCACGCAGAGATTCCGGGACATGGTGACCATGTAGAGCGGTGGGTCACAGATGGCCACAAAGCGGTCATAGGCCATCACTGCCAGCAGAATGACCTCAGTTACCACAAATGTGCAAAACAGGCAGAATTGCACAGCACATTGCAGGAAGGAAATGGCTCTGTCTTCATTTAAGATGTTAGCTAGAATCTTTGGCATGATGGTCGTGGAGTAACAGAAATCCACAAAGGACAAGTGGCTGAGGAAAAAGTACATGGGGGTGTGGAGTCGAGAGCTGGCCTGAATCAGGGCAGTCATGCCCAGGTTTCCCAAAACTGTGGCTCCATAGATGGAAAGAAACAGCAGGAAGAGGAAGACTCTGAGCTCAGGGGCATCTGAGAATCCGAGGAGGGTGGAGTCTGTCACAGCAGTGCAGTTTGCCTTTTCCATGTTCCTAATTTACCGGGTATGGAGTAAAATATTAATAGTTATTCTGCATTATATCATCCTTGATTCAGTTTTGCCTCTCTTAAAAAGACATGATAATGCATACTTTTCTATAAAGTTAGTATAGTGATTTTGTTCATTACATTATACAATTCACCATGCAAATTCACTGCTTTAGATTTATTTGAAGTTCTAAACAAAGAAAGAGAAAGTGTTAGTTGTTAGGTGCTCTTTGCCACCCTATGGACGAGACTTTTCTGTCTACGGGATTCTTCAGGCAATACTGGAGTGGGTTTCCATTCCCTTCTCCAGGGGATCTTCCCCACTTAGAGATCTAAGCTGGGTCTCCCACATTGCAGGCGACTTTACCATCTGAGCCACCAGGGAAAACAAAGATGTGAATATGAAATTAACAGAAATGCTTGCTGCTGCACTGCACCATTGTTTATGAAAGTGAAACTTAGGAATACGGTGTAAATCTCAAAGAAATAATCAAAGTTATGGTATACATTTATATACAGGACTTCCCTGGTGGCCCAGATGGTAGAGAATCTGCCTGCAATGTGGGAGGTCCAGGTTCCATCCCTGAGTTGTGAAGATCCCCTGGAGAAGGGGATGGCTATCTACTCTAGTAATCTTACCTAGAGAATTTCGTGAGCAGAGGAACCTATGGGGTTACAGTCCATGGAGTTGCTAAGAGTTGTACACAACTGAGTGACTAACACACATATATATATGCCCTTTCATATATATATATATATATATATATATATATATATATATATAAATTATGCAGCTTTTTGATGAATTGTTAAAGACTTTACTAATGACCATGAAAAGTGGCAAGTGATGAACGCTAAGCCAGATTGTGCAGGTAAAATGTATATATGTACATAATTTCATTATATATCCAATCATCACAACATCAATGAGGAATACCTACTTTATAACAATTTTTTACAAAGAAAAAGCAATGGAGAATCTTGTTATGGGTTGCATTGGAGAACGAAGGTGGGGTTTTTTAAAGATAAACATAAGGCATATGATACATAGAAAATGCCAACAGAGAGTAAGAACACACTCATTTCCTCTCCCTCCTGACCGTTGGTAATTTTAAATGCTTTAGAGACATGAGCTAGTTTATCTTGGATGAAAGAGGCTCTGGACTAAAACTCAAAATGTCATTTGTGCCAGGGATAAGAAACCTGCTATGGAGAGACACCTCCGTTCCACTCGTGTCGGCTTCAGAGGTCGGTCTTATGTTTCTGTTCTTCCATGAACAGTTCTGGGACTTCACTGGTGGCTCAGCAGTAGACTCCGCCTGAAATGCAGAGCCATGGAGACGCACGTCATCTCTAGGCCAGGATAATGCCCTAGAGGAGGAAATGGCAACCCGCTTCAGTATTCTTGCCTGGGGAATCCCATGGACAAAGGGGCTTGGAGGGCTAGAGTCCACGGGGTCTCAAAAGGGTCGGACACAACTGAGCGACTAAACAACAACAAAAAAACAGTTCTGAGGACCCCTCACTGCCACTCTCGGCCTCTGAGTGGCTGTCCAGAGAATCCCCCTGTGGTCTTTCCCAGGCTCCCTGGAGGGAGCTAATGTGACAGAGGAGGAAGTGCAAAGGTAGGGAAATCAAACATTCTTCCCACTTTGTTCACACTCATTTTCCTCTTACACTAGTAGCTATTACGAAATATTTGGTTTTGCAGATTAAATTGCTATCATTTCTCTTTGAGATGTTTCCTCCAAAAACTACTTTCATAAAAGAGTGTCTGCAACATGACATTTCTTAAAACACCCTCTAAGAGAGAACTAAATACAGCAGCTTAAAAATAAATCAGTACCACTGCTCTCCAACTCCCCCCAAATCAGCGTGTCATCCTACCAACCAACCTATTGGATAGACATTGCTTCTTTTGTTTCTGAAGATGGTATGAGTCAAAATGATACAGACTCTATGTTTTTATTTGTGTCTGTCTCCGGGGCCCATATTCCTTAAGCTTCTGAAACCAATCACTGATCTCTGTAGGCCCTCAGCAGAATATCAAGAAAGCAACATCATCTTGGGATTCAAATGAGTTTTATGAGATAAAAGAGGGGTAAAACTATACCAAGTGGGTACAAGTTATTATCAACATAATCAAACATGAGTCACTCCAGAGGTCGTGATGAACTGCAGACCACCGTAGGCTGCATTCAAACATTGCTCTGTTCACCAGTACCTACGCTGTCATTATGAAATATAACAGGACTTCTAAACTTTACCTGTCACATACAAAATCTTCTTCCTTGAGGGCTTAGTGTCTGAAGTCACACCAGAGTTTTGCCAAATATCAGAGAAGAGTAAGAATATTGAGCCTCCTTTCCTGAGAAGAATAATAGCTGATCACACATACTTTGCATGTTCTGAATACAACTATTAACACATTTGATTTTTATTAAAATAAGTTAGGTAAGTACAGTTATGTACATTTACTAATAAGGTGACTGAGGCAAAGACAGCAGTCACTTGCACAAAATCATCCCTGATAGGATAAGCCTGAATGCTGTCTCTGGGTTTCTGCCATCCATGTGACCCTGTGCGGAAGAACAGAGCTACTACAGAGTTCTGAATGGCATCCCTCCTGCTCAGTGCAGAGACTATTTAATGGGTTTGCCTGAAGGATCTCTCCCAGGTCTGCTCCTTCTTTAACTATATGAATGATGTCTCCCTAAACCAACAGTGTTCAAAGGATAGGCTGTGGTTTGTGTCTTTAGATATACAAAATTTTTCAAGAATTCCTTGAATATAATTAGTTACAGGTAATTGGTTTCCAAATTCTTGACAATTTATATGGCCTTCCCTAAGTTGATCCATCTGATAAGTTCCTGAGTTTATGGAGTGTTTCTGTATCTTCTTTCTATCTGGCATTCTCACTATTCCTTTTCTGTCATTTTTTCAGAAGCAAAGAATCCTCTTTTCCATTCATATAATACCCTGTGAACTACCTCAATTAAAAAAGCAAAATCATCTTTCCAAAACTGAAAAGACAAGAACATTGTGGAATATTACTTTTCAAGAAGCCTAAACTGCGCTTCAAACCTATGGTTTGACTTCTTATTTCTCTCTGACACTTAAATATAAATAAATATGTATATATATTTATGTTCATGAAAATTATGACATTAGATGTGTTTTACCCAATAGAGTGATGTTTTGAAATTGAATATTAATAGATTGCCATTAGTTTGAAATTCTTAATACACCCTAAAGTTGTTTTCACAAGAAGTATCATCTGAAGAAGACGTATATTGTCAAGGCCGTATATTGTCACCCTACTTATTTAACATATATGCAGAGTGCATCATAAGAAACACTGAGCTGGAGGAAACACAAGCTGGAATCAAGATTTCCGGGAGAAATATCGATAACCTCAGATATGCAGATGACATCACCCTAATGGCAGAAAGTGAAGAACTAAAGGGCCTCTTGATGAAAGTGAAAGAGGAGAGTGAAAAAGTTGGCTTAAAGTTCAACATTCAGAAAACTAAGGTTATGGCATCTGGTCTCATCACTTCATGGCAAATAGATGGTGAAACAGTGGCTGACTTTCTTTTTCTGGGCTCCAAAATCACTGCAGACAGTGATTGCAGCCATGAAAGTAAAAGACACTTACTCCTTGAATGGAAAGTTTTGACCAACCTAGGCAGCATATTAAAAAGCAGAAACATTACTTTGCCAACAAAGGTCCGTCTAGTCAAAGCTACAGTTTTTCCAGTGGTCATGTATGGATGTGAGAGTTGAACTGTAAAGAAAGCTGAGCACTGAAGAATTGATGCTTTTGAACTGTGGTGCTGGAGAAGACTCTTTAGAGTCCCTAGGACTGCAAGGAGATCCAAGCAGCCCATCCTAAAGGAGATCAGTCCTGGGTGTTCACTGGTAGGATTGATGCTGAAGCTGAAACTCCAATACTTTGACCACCTGCTGCAAAGAGCTGACTCATTTGAAAATACTGTGAAGCTGGGAAATACTGAGGGCAGGAGGAGAAAGGGATGACAGAGGATGAGATGGTTGAATGGCATCACCGACTAGATGGACATGGGTTTGGGTGGACTCCAGGAGCTGGTGATGGACAGGCATGCTGTGGTTCATGGGGTCACAAAGAGACATGACTGAGTGACTGAACTGAACTGAACTGAAAAAGGGAGTCTCATGACAAAAACACAAAACCAAAATCTATAAACAGCATCATTGGCAGTGACCCTTTATATGTCCGGGAAACACATTCACAGGAAAGCTGCTTTGCATATTTGTTTATCTTAGACTTATAGCCATGGCAGGTGTTTTAAATAATTGATTTAAATATAAAAATTTATTGACATTTATTTCATAGTCATTAGTCATAAATTGAGTAATATAAATATGCAGTTCTGTTTGATTAACTGTATTTAAACCACATAAAACAACATTTTAGAAGAATATTAGAAAGGTGGGATGACATCAAAAATATGTTAAATTTTCTAACTTTCAAATTTCATTGGTTTCGTCAAGTTTATTCTATGTGGAAGAATAGCAGGCATGTTTAATTGCTATATAATAAGCAGTACTTAATACTAAGTACCTAATGAGGATACAAAATTAGTCATTCATTTATTCATTCATGTTTAAACATGTTTATTATAGGCTTACCCAGAGATAAGTACTATTTTAGGTACTGCAGGAAGAAAGAAAAAATGTTCCTTTGTCAAAAATTTATATTTAAGGGGAACAGTTTAATAGATTAATATCTTAGCCATCTGTAAAAACCTCATGTAAATATATGCTACACATCTTGGAAGGCTCTTTTCCCATTGTTAATGGAGACTGAAAACTTATTTGGACATTGGTTCAGTGAAATGAAGCTTTCATGTCTATTAATTTTCGGAAGGCATCCTTCACATCTTTATTCCTCAGGCTGTAGATCAGAGGGTTCAGCATGGGGTTGACCACTGTATAGAACACAGAGGCCACCTTGACGGTTTGTCGAGAGTTCTTGGAATTGGGCACACAGTAGAGAGAAAGGATGGTCCCGTGGAAGATGGTAATGGCAGTCAGGTGAGACGCACAGGTAGAGAAAGCCTTGCGACGTCCACTGGCAGAGTGGATGTTTAGCACAGTGACAAAAATAAAGACATAGGAAGTGAGGATGATCAGAAGTGTACTCACCTCGTTGAAGGTGGCGAAGCCAAAGAGCAGCAGGAGGGGGATGTGTGTATTGGAGCCTGAGACAGCAATGAGAGCAGTGTATTCACAGAAAAAGTGGTTGATCAACTTATGTCCAGAAAAGTTTAATTGGAGGGCATAGCAAAGGAGTACCAGTGGGCCAAACACACCCCAGAGATATGACCCAGCCACCAGCAGGGCACACAGCCTCTGTGACATGACCACTGTGTAAAGCAGAGGGTTACAGATGGCCACGAAGCGGTCATAGGCCATCACTGCCAGCAAGAAGGACTCAGTCACCACAGCCATGCAGGACAGGAAGAACTGCAGCATGCAGCTACTGTAGAAGATGCTCTTATCGGCCGTGACCAAGTTCTCGAGCAGCTTGGGAGTAACAATGGAAGAGTAACAAAAATCAGCAAAAGAAAGATGACTGAGGAAAAAGTACATGGGGGTGTGCAACCTGGGGTTAATTTTGATGATTACCATCATGCCCAGATTTCCTACCACGGTGATAATGTACATGATCAGAAACACGAGGAAGAGAGGAATCTGAAGCTCTGGGTAATCTGTGAAACCCAAGAGGGCAAACGTTGTCTCCAGACTCAGATTTCTTGCAGTCATCACTGTGATGCCTTTGAAAAGAAAGGATGGGAGAAGGGAATTTTTCTTGACAAATACACACACACACACACACATGTATGGAACTTTACTTACATAGTTTTCTTTGCAATTTGGTTTGTCTGTTTCTTGAGTACATGTTTAATATCTATTCTTTCTTGGATTTACTTACCATTTATCAAAATATTTAAAAGATTCAGAGACAATTTTCCAACTTTTTTTCACACCTGATAAGCCATGTGTTGTAATTATTTTCCTAGAAAGCATCTTTTCAGAGATATATTTCATGTTTGAGTTATAATGAACAGGACACAAGATGGGAGAAGGGAGTTTTTCTTGACAAAGAGATTTACAGAAATAAGTGAAAATCATATTAGACTTTCTATGATGTACAAAATAAAAGGAAAGGAGTTATCAGTTCTAACTTTTTCCATTTACAACATTCCTTATATAGATAACTACTGTGGATGGATCTGCCAATCCAACTGAGTCTCTGAACTGTTTTTGCATATCCATTGCAGCTGGTATTTTCCTCAGAAATACTTAACACATTGAAGTGAGCACATTCACTCATCAGCTAGTAGCATAGTATGCACATAGCTGATAGAAAATAATTGCATATGAATGTGTAAGCGAATAAAAGTGTCTAAGAAAAATGTGAGATGCTTGCCTCAAAGAACAACATATATTGTTACTGTATTTTGTATGCATAGACAAATCAATTAAAACTTTGAAGAGAATATGTTTGTCTTCTAAGTATGAAGAAAAATAATAGAGACATCTAAGAAGAGAGCACAGTAATCCCATTTTATGATGTTTTGCTCAGTAAAGGATACTTCTCTCCTGGGACAGCTTCGCTGCCAAGGAAGACAATGACTCATTTGGAATTCTAAGTGGAGTGTACACTTTATCAGGATTTACAGCTTATGGCTTAACTTCTATTACAGACCTAGACATTGTATACATGTCTCTTAAGGGTCTCAAGATTTATCAGGTAAGAGTTCTCTCAGAATTAACTACTTCTCATTTTTGTAAAAGTTTATATACCAATTTAAACTGCACATAAATAATTATGTATAAATGTCCATTTCCCAGTAGCAACTTTATTCTCTTCTTTGTGAAGTAGTTGTCAGTCTTGAAGCAGGAGTGCTAATTTCTTTCTTTAATATTATTGGACTCAGAATTGGCTAGCATTTACAGTGATTTAACATAAAAAGAAAAGTGAAAAGAAGACCTCAGTTACAATTTCAAGAAAATAATATTTTTACTGTGTCATAAACAACTTCAAAACCTTACCTGCAACAGAGAAGCAGGTCTCCACTGTCCTGTTTCTCCATGGGCTGAGTATAACTGGGAGACCGAGGTTCTTACATCTGAGTCTGTAGCCCTGGAGACTCAAGCCCTGGAGGACCACTAGCAGCATTTCCTCACCAGCATCAAAACAGATCATTAAGGCAAATGGCAGGTCTCGGGATTACACAGAAAAGTGTGGCTTGAAATTGGCTGCTAGGCTTTGTTTACATGTAATTAAAATGCCCCTGGAATGAATGACCCTAAACTAAAGCTAAGGGAAAAGAGTCTTTATATATATATATAAAATGATGTCTAGAATTGGAAGTTCACTTACATAGTTTTCTTTGCAGTTTGGTTTGTCTGTTTCTTGAGTACATGTTTAATATCTATTCTTTCTTGGATTTACTTACCACTTACCAAAATATTTAAAAGATTCAGAGACAATTTTCCAACTTTTTTTCACACCTGATATGCCCTGTGTTGTAATTATTTTCATAGAAAGCATCTTGTCAGAGATATATTTCATGTTTGAGTTATAATGAGCAGGACACAAGTCAATTAACAGTCAGCTACGTCAGCAGTACATGAACCGTGAACTTCCAGATGTACCAACTGGTTTTAGAAAAGGCAGAGGAAACAGAGATCAAATTGCCAACA
>CM035270.1:112711485-112736946 GCA_020226075.1 Hydropotes inermis | reverse complement strand
AAAAAATTAAAGTATGTAATTGGCTATACTAATTTACATTCCCACCTACAATGCACAAGGTTTCCCTTTTCTCTGATTCTCTGCAACAATCGTTATTTGCAGACTTTATATACAGAGGAAAGGAGGAGGGACAATTTAGGAGCATAAAGTCTACAAAATAATCTGTATAAAGTAGATAAGCATAATGTATAGCACCATAAGTTACAGCTATTATCCTTCGTGTGCTGTGTTGCGCTCAGTCACTGCAGTCCCGTCCAACTCTGCGAACCCATGGACTGTAGCCGACCAGGCTCCTCTGTCCATGGGATTGGGTTGGCATGCCCTCCTCCAGGGGATCTTCCCCACCCAGGAATCAAACCCATATCTCAGACATCTCCTGCATTGCGGGCACGTTCTTTACCCACTGAGTTTGAATAGTGTATAATTGAAAAAAATAATGAATCACTATGCTATGCATCTAAAATTATAGTGCTGTAAATCAATAATATTTCAATAGGGAAAAGGAATTAGGCAAAGTCCATTAGTCATAGTATGAATAAACATATTATCATATCAATATATTTTATGGAACATTCTTCAGCAATAAAAATGGAACTACTATTACAATCACTTAAGAGTTATTTTAAACAAAATGCTGAGCCAAATTAGCCAGATATAAGGGAGTGTACCCTAAAGTTTTATTAAAACAAATTTCAAAAGCAGTAAAGTTAAGTTTTGTACTCTCATAACCTATTCTCGGTTAGAAGAAAGTTTTGAACACAGCTATGAAGTTTGCTCCTAGAGGCATCAGAGGGGTACAGTGACTAGAAAAATGCTTACAGAAATGCTGTAAAGAGCTG
The DNA here is from genome assembly GCA_020226075.1 of Hydropotes inermis. Lineage (NCBI taxonomy): Eukaryota > Metazoa > Chordata > Mammalia > Artiodactyla > Cervidae > Hydropotes > Hydropotes inermis. Next base: position 112,736,107 of record CM035270.1, on the reverse strand, counting down.
ATAATGTCTTTAGTTTCTTGGAGAAAGTAACATACAGGATGATTATACAGAATTACTTGTCTACCTATCTATCACATTTCATAATTCAAGGGAGAGAGAAGAAAGACAAGGAAGAGAAAAAGAAAGAAAGAAGATGTGGAACAGAACTCACTTGCAAGTTCTGAGGATTTTTGGGTGTGGGCAGTCTTTTGCTGTGCTGTGCTTAGTTGTCAGTCTCATCCGACTCTGTGACCCCTGGACTGTAGTCCCCCAGGCTCCTCTGTCCATGGGAATTTTCCAGGCAAGAATACTGGAGTGGGTTGTCATGCCCTCTTCTAGAGGATCTTCCCTACCCAGGGAAAGAACCCAGGTCTCCTGCATTGCAGGGTGACGCTTTACCATCTGAGCCACCAGGGAAGCCCATGGACAGCGTTAGATGGTCATTATGTAGCCTATAACACTCTGCAAGTGAGACATAGACAGAATTTTATATCTTTTTTTTTCTTTTAAACTGATGATGATATTTTAAAAGAACAGTGCAGTTTAAAAATCACATTATATTTATATGATAGATATCATATATGTGTGTATATATATATATATATGTATATATAATTTTCTCAAAAGATTGTATCCCACTGTGGCTCAGTCACTGAAGAATTCACATGCACTGTGGGAGACATGGGTTCCATCCCTGGATTGGGAAGATTCCCTGGAGGAGGGCATGACAACCCACTCCAGTATTCTTGGCTGGAGATTCCCCATGGACAAAGAAGCGTGGTGGGCTGCAGTCCATGGGGTCACAAAGAGGAGGACACGAATGAGCAAATGAGCACACATTTGAAGAAAAATGTAATAACCACCAACACACTGTATAAAGCACATTTAAGAAAGTGCTTTCCTCTAGCTCTCTTCTCACTCAAAATTACATTGGGTGAGAAAACATTTCTGTTGGCTAATTTTCTAATGGTCTCCTTCACATCATCATTTCTAAGGCTGTTGATAGGGAATTTAGCATGGAGATCACTACTGTGAAAAGCACAGTGGCTACATTGATGAAAAGCCATGAGTTTCTGGAGTTGGGGACACAGCAGAGAAGAAGGATGACCCCATGGGAGATGGTGATGCAGTCAGACGGGAGGCACCGGTGGAGAAGGCTTTTTGGATTCCGCCGGCTGAAGCATCTTGATGATTGTGACAACTATGAAAACATAGGAGGTGAGAATAATCAGGAAGCGACACACCTCATTGAGAGTAGAAATGATAAAACATGTCATCTGACTGAAGTAAGAGTCAGAGCAAGAGGCAGAGACGATGCAAAATACTCACAGCCAAAGTGATGCATGACGTTAGAACCACAGAAAGACAGCTCCAAAAGGGAACATGTGATTGTCAAGGAGCACATTCCACCCCACGTGTAGGTTCCAGTAACCAGGAGGCTGAGAGCTCAGGAGACACAGCAACTGTGTAGAACAGTGGGTTACAAACAGCCACAAACCAGTCACAGGCCATCACTGCCAGCACGGACATTTCTGTAATCACAAGTGTGCAGCCAAAGAATTGCATCATGCACCCCACGCAGGAGACAGTCCTTAGGTCCACAACCAAGATCTCTAGGAGTGTGGGTGTGGTTGCAGAAGGGTAACAAAAATCTTGAAAGGAGACATGGCTGAGAAAGAAGTACATGGGGGTGTGAAGCTCAGGACTGATTCTGATGATCACAATCATACCCAGGTACCCCAGCACAGAGGCTGTATGGATGGCAAAGAAGACCAAGAAGAGGGGCACCTGGAGCTGTAGGTATTCTGAGAAGCCCAAGAGGATACAGGTGATTCTTGCACTCTGATTTCTCTCATCCATCACTATGGTTCCTGCAAAGAAAATCAGAGTTCACCCTAAGCAACCAGACATGACAGAAATAGAGGGTATTTTTTTCCCAGCCTGGACAGGGGACTGGTCTGCAGTGGTGAAGTCTGGGGTTTCCCAAGAATGCAGATAAGACACAGCTGGAGCCCAAACGGTATACCGTGTGTCTACAGGTGCGGAGAGTGCAAGGCAGCTTCTGATGGAGGGGCAAGAAGAGGATGGACTGGGATGAGCTGAGTATCACGATGACTCAGAAAATGTCCTTGTTTGAATTTTCTCGACCTTCTCAGCTCTGTCTCCCTTTTCTGCACATGGATAATTCCTTTATTTAGCTTCATTTAATTGAACTTGTTGATTACACTTGCAAATTCTCATGTTTGTTCAGGCCATTCTAACTGCTCAAGATGTCTTCTGTTTCTCTCTCACTTTTCCTTAAAGCTCTCTGATCAGAGAGAGGCTTCCCAGGTAGTGCGGTGGTAAAGAATACTCTTGATAGTTCAGGTGATGCAAGAGACATGAGTTCAATCCCTGGGTCAGGAAGATCCCCAGGGGAAAGAATTGGCAACCCACTCCAGTATCCTTGCTGGTGAAATCTGATGGACAGAGGAGCCTTGCCAGCTACAGTCCGTGGAGTCACAAGTCACACAACTGAGAGATTCAGCACCCACCTTATCAGAGAAGCCTCAGGTTTATGTTCCCTCAATGATTTCACCCAACTGGCTAAACCTTGGTAAAAAGCCACACACTGTATCTACTATAGAATATGAATGATTTCTTGTTGACAATCTAGACTTTTTAATCAAGTCAACTTGCCTTCAAATTTATCCTCAGTCACTTATTAATATGTCTCTGACAAGTTAAGCTCTCTGAAACCTGACCTATAGAATATAATTCTATTGTAAGAATTTGTTTTTACTACACAATTATGTATAAAACATACCTTAAATTAGTGAATTATTTTCTAAAATGTTTAAGACTTTAATTTCACATGTAATAATTGCCCCCCACCAAATTTAGTTTAGAATACTGGAGTGGGTAGCCATTCCCTCTCCAGAGGATCTTCCCAACCCCGGGACTGAACCTAGGTCTCCCATATTACAGGCAGATTCTTTTTTTTTTTTAACCAGCTGAGTCACAAGGGAAGACCAGAAATACTGGAGTGGGTAGCCTATCCCTTCTCCAGCAGATCTTCCTGACCCAGGAATCAAACCAGAGTCCCATGCATTGCAGGCAGATTCTTTACCAGCTGAGCTGTCAGGGAAGTCCAACTTTAATTATTTTCTAAAATATTTAAGACTTTAAGTTCACATGTAATAAATGGCCCCCACAAAATTTAGTTTCTTCTCTTGTATTTCTAATGCTGTTTTTTGTGTTTACTTTGAATTTGAAATATATATGACCTCAAAATGTCCTACAATGTAGCACCACCTATAATTTTATAAAGTCTGAAATGGTGCAAATAATGACTAAGAAGTAGAAAAAAAATGCATACATGGAGGAAATCTTTTTCTTACTTAATCATTTATGTTTCCTTCTTAGCTGCACATTTCCATTAATGTCTCAAGCAATCAAGTCATAAGCTTTGTGTTGTCCACTTTTCCTTGTCCTGTCTGTATCTCTATGATTTCCTTTCCATCCAAGGTTAAGACTGTGAAAAATATAATTAGGGCAAAATGAACATATTCTTCAAAATACACTCCCATCTTTATTGCTAGCTACCACACATCTATTAAGCAGCTATCTTTATCTAACCTACCTGCAGCCATCCTTCAGGACTAATTTTCTTTCAATATTAGTTTAAAATCATGCTCAAATGCTTACCCATATTCAAAATCATCTCCATACAAATTACTTGCAATCTGAATGCTTCTGTCTGGATTTCTGTGATATCTAAAAGAACTAAACTACCAATGCAGCAGATTTAAGAGACATGGGTTCTATCCCTGGGTTGGGAAAATCCCCTGGAGGAGTGTAGGCAATCCACTCCAGTAGTCTTACTTGGAGAATCCCATGGACAGAGGAGCCTGGAGGGCTATAGTCCATAGGCTTGTAAAGAGTCAGAAAGGACTGAAGTGACTTAGCATGCACAGTATCACTGCATTATCTAGACTGCTTGATAGCTACTTCTTTCATTTTACTCACTGCAGCAATTTTGATTTTTGTGCACAAAATACACACATTTAAAGCATTATTATCTTTTAATATCCAATACCAGGCAACATATTTCAGACTACTTTGGGATTTAATTCAGAACTCAAATTTGCTGTACTGCTCCAACTTGCTTTCATCTGCATGATTTTCAACTCAAAAAAATTAATGCGAAGTCTGGCATATTTATCTACAGTTTTATAGATTTCTTTTAAATATTCCCCTATTTTTTTATTTTTAATTGAAAACAAATACTACTACTTGAATGTCCACCAAAGACATCATTCAGCTATATAAGCAAAGTTCAAAACTAAGTGCATCCCATGAATCTTAAAGATAGAAGAAATAAGTTCAGTATCTTGTATTCTTACCCTTAAATGAATTAAATGAATACCATCTCATTGCTACTAGGATTACATAGGGGTTTATCTGCCAAAAATATTGTTAATTTCAGAATTTCCCCCATCAGAATTAAAGTAAATCACTTAATTTAAACAACTCACCAGAAGCCATATAGTCTTAGGTTGATTTACTGAAGACTTCTTTTATTTAAATAAGAATCTTGAAAAGTATTTAACAAAACTACTTACATTTAATAAAAATTGTTGTAACGTGTAATAGGGGTATTGTAACCTCTTCTGAAGTATATTTCAGTAAACTCAACAGGAAAATTACATTTTTTTCTCATTAAAAAATAGACACTCCCAAGGGTAAGCCATACTTACCTAAACTAAACTTAGGGATCATTCTATATATTTATGTCTACCTGAGTGACTTTGGGGATTCACACCCAAGAGAATTTTGATTGGGGTGTTTTCCATGAGCTACAAACAAGACAATTTAAAGAAAATCCCATACTCCTCATTTAGAGTATAATTTATTTTAAATCATTAAATCATATAGGAAGCTTGAGCATTTTATCTTTCCATCTTAGAAAAATAACACTAGCAATCAACCTGTTTATATTTATATTTATCATGGAAGATGTCAATTCCAAAATTCAGAAAGAGAAAATCACAATTACTGTCCAATAGACCAAGCATAGTGTTGTTCCTGCATTATGTTTATTTCAGTCTTTCTTCTAAGTTTTCTTATTTGGACATCTACATTTTTGTAAAAAACACATTCAGTATCACACTGAATAGAAATATGATATTATGGCATTTGCAGTTATCATTGTATCCCAATGTTTCCCTGTTTTATTAAGATGTTGAATATACATTTTTTGATAATTCTATTGATAGGTTTGCTGAATTATGTGGTATATTAATGGTCTATTTCATCATAATAAACTGCTGCAAATTTAGTGGCTTGAAAAACACTCATTTATTAATTCACAATTTTCTATGCCCAAAGTTAGGCACGATACACCTGGTCCCTCTATTCAAGTTATCACAGGGCTGAAATCAAAGTGTCATCAAGTTTCTCATCTAGAAACTGGTTCTCTTCCAAGCTCATTCATGTTGTTGAAATAATTCTGTTCCTTGAAGTTGTAGGAACAAAGTCTTGTTTCCTTGACATCTGCTTTGGGGTTATTCACAGTTCTGAGAATCCACTCCTAGGTATCCGCTTTGTTTTCTCTGCTTAAGTCACTCTCACACTTCAAATCTCTCTTTCAACACCCTCTTATAATTCATACATCTCTTTAAAGAGGGATTCAAGGATTTTTAAAAAATCATTGGATTATATGAGACCCACCAATCAGGATAGTCTTCTTTTCTTATGATCAACCAATTTAAAACTAGTTATAATTTAAAATTATTTGCCAGCAGCTCCCAGATCAATGTTTAATTTAATGGCTAGTTGAAGATATGTGTGCACCAAATGGTGGGGAATCTTAAGGACTAGTTTAGAGTTCTACTTGTCACTCAAGAAGTCAACATTTTTGTACCCTATTTATACCTCATTCTATTTAAAATACCATCTACTTGCTTGAATGTTTTACTTAAGAGAAGAAACATGATGATTTGTGACTATCTTAAGAAGATAAAAAAGCAAACATAGTTTTTAATCTCACAATAAATAGAAGGAGGAAAAGATGAGAATGGTGATCAACAAAATAAAAAATGGACAGTGAAATGGAAATAAGGGATTGAGCAAAACTAAAATGCTGTTTAAAGTGATACATAAAATCAATCATCTGTTAGATAAATTGATTAAAAATAACAGATCATAACACAATTGCTACTCAAGAAAAAAATGGGACTTCATTACAGATGCTGTCAATGTATAAAAAATAATTATGGAGTATTATGTCTAATTTTTTTCCAAAAGAATTAACTACTTAGTTGATATAGAAAATCATTTGAACCATACAAATAAACTTACCAAAGATGAAATACAAAATATGAATAGCCTCTATCTTCTTATGAAATTGAATTTTCAGTTAAAAATCTTTCCACAAGGAGAACCCCAGGCTCATACTATTAAATGGTAAATTTTATCAAGCATTTAAGTAATAGCACAAAAAAAAAAAAAATGCATGGATATGTGAATGAACAGAGCAATGAAAGATATATGCAACACTTTTTTTTTATCCCATTAATACAGCTCATACTCAAACTGGAGGCATTGGGATTTGAATTCAGTCCATCTGGCCCCAGAGTATGTGCTCTTAGTTAAAAAGTTATGTCATTTGATTGCAACTGGGCCATATTCTTAAAGGATCAGCTTATGATCATGAGTTTTATAGTCTCACAATTGGGAAGGTTTTAGTTAAAGGAAGGACTTGATTAGAATTTTGCTCCAGGAGGATGATTCAGACTGGAGGGGGAGGAGGGACTAGAGGAGTTAATGAGACTGGAAATGTTATTTAAACTTGATGCTGTTACTATCTTGCCTATACCTTGTGTGAAACATGTACTTAGGATTGTACTTAGCATTGTACTTAGGATTATTTGTATGTGACAGCTAACTCCCAAACATCCAGGTACATAGAATTTTCCAAGAGGCTTATTTAAAAAGAACATTCCTGGGTTTCTCTGCCAAATATCCATGAGTTCAACTGATTCCCAGGTGATTCTGATAGAGGTTCTAAGAAACCTCTGTGGTAGAAACCAACGATTTCTGGATTTGATTTTCAGCTACAAATATCTAGAACCCAGCGTTGTGCAAGTACGATGATAGAAATATTTGGTCTGCTTCCTGACCTTTGGGAGCTCAGGATGTGGTTGAAGAGGCAAAAGAATGTGTAAATCATAACTCCATAGTTTAAAAACTGACAGCTGAGATGCAGGTTACTGGCATATATATATCCCCAGTAAAAAATGCATTTCTCAAGGAGGCAAAAATTGTAAATGAATGTACGAAGTTTATTTTTAGAGACATAGCACAACAAATGGGAGAGCAGACAGAGAAACTGCTTAGTTAAGATTGAAGCAAGGCAGAGATGCACACCAGGAAAGAAATGGCATGGGTACCTCCGATAGTGAGGAGGAGCCACCACCAATATTTCTGATTGTTTTCTGAGTTTCTGGACATCTCTGGTGTTTCACGGGTTTCCCTGGTAGTTCAGAGGTAAAGAATCCATCTGCCGAGCAGAAGACACATGTTCTATCCCTGGATCAGGAAGAGCCCCTGGAGAAGGAAATGGTAATCCACTCCAGTATTCTTGCCTGCAGAATCCCATGGATAGAGGAGCTTGGCAGGCTAACATCCATGGGGTTGTAAAAGAGATATGACTTAGCAACTAACCAACAACCATCAACAACAAAACCGGACAAAGATGCGGTTTAAAAAAAAAATAGATCAAGATAACTAATGTACTTCATTACAGAAATACTGAATAAAATATTAGAAAATAAAATATCACAGTATATGATAGGAAAATAAATGACGACTGGTGGGGTGGGGGGGAAACCAAAACAATTACCTGTATAACAGCAAACAAGGTAAATAAGAAAATTCCTCAATCTGATAAAGATCATCTACAAAAATACCTCTAGCTAGCATTATGTTTAATGTGAAAACAGAAAAAAAAGAATCCTACATAAAGTAAAATAACTTGATTTTCTCCTAACCCTGTGTATAAAAACAGCCAAAAACTTAATGTCCTCAACCACTTTTATTCAACATCTTATTTTAGATTTTTGCTGAATAAGGAAAGAAGATTATAATTACTGAAAAGTAGAAAGTAAAACTGTCTTTATTGCCAGCTAGATTCTGTACATAGAAAGTTGTAAGGAATCTGCAACCAAAATATGAGAAAATAACAGAATGTAGTAGTGTTGCCTAAATGAGTATATATAAAAGTATCAATTGCATCATTGTATTCTGCTGCTGCTGCTGCTGCTAAGTCACTTCAGTCATGTCCGACCTGTGCGACCCCATAGACGGCAGCCCACCAGGCTCCCCCGTCCCTGGGATTCTCCAGGCAAGAACACTGGAGTGGGTTACCATTTCCTTCTCCAATGCATGAAAGTGAAAAGTGAAGGTGAAGTCGCTCAGTCGTGTCCAACTCTTAGCGATCCCATGAACTTCAGCCCACCAGGCTGCTTCGACCATGGGATTTTCCAGGCAAGCGTACTGGCGTGGGGTGCCATTGTCTTCTCCGTCATTATGTTCTAATGGTGAGCAAATAGAAATTACTTTTTAAAGTATAATGTGCAAGGCTTATTCACGCACGCACGTATCTGTGTGTATTAGTCTCTTGGTCGTGTCCAACTCTTTGCGACCCCATGGGCTGTATGTAGCCCGCCAGGCTCCTCTGTCCATGGGATTCTCCAGTCAAGAATACTGGAGTGGGTTGTCATTTCCTTCTCCAGGAGATCTTCCCAACCCAGGGATTGAACGCAGGTCTCCTGCAAGCATAAGGATTCTCAATAAACTGTTGATAGCTAAGCTGTAATCCCTGAATACCTTAATTACACCAAAAGAAAGCCATTTCTAGTGTTCATGGTCAGCAGGCCATAGTTTTCACAATGGTAACCTATTTCTGACGTTCTGTGCTCTAACAAGAAAGTGAAAGTGTTAGTCTCTCAGTCATGCCCGACTCTTTGGGACCCCATGGACTGTAGTCCACCAGGCTCCTCTGTCCATGGGATTCTCCAGGTAAGACTCCTGAATGGCTGACCATTTCCTTCTCCAGGGGATCTCCCCAGTCTAGGGGCTGAACCCGGGTCTCCCGCACTGCAGGTGGAGTCTTTGCCATTTGAGCCAGCAGAGAAGCCTGCACTCTTATCAGGAAGATATTCGCTTCTGTTCAACACACGGATACTAGAAATGCATGTCACAGCCGTCCAGGAAGCATGAACTTTTCAGTTAAAACTCTAGGGGACTGCCTTTGGATTTGTACATTCTTGGGGACATGTTAGTTTAGATATATACATAACATTACAGCCAAAGTATTTTAAAATTGATCACAGTAATTTCAGTAGTTAATATGAGGATTACTTAAAGTTTCTGGTAGCTAACAATGAGTTTACTAAGTGTGAGTTGAGAAAAATCATCCATTCAGAGTGGAATGAGTTTTGTATTTAACCAAATTATTTTTCTAGAACGGTAAACTGCAAGAATGATATATCTTCCCTTTTGTTTTAATATGTTGATTTGTGGTTATTAATTCATGACTGCTAAACCACTTTTCAGTTTCTGGAATAAAATCCAGTGTGTTAATATTCTGTCTTGAATATTCATTATCTAACCTCATGAGAAAGAGTGATCTATAAATTTATTTCTTATAATAGCTTTGTTTGAATTGATTGTTAAAAACCCAATGAATATAATGCATTTTTAAAGTATCCTCTCAATCTATTTTCTAGAAAGACTTGTGCATGATTGACAATATTTCTTAAATGTTTGGAGAAATTCACCAACATAATAAACAGGGCATAGGATTTCTTTGTTAGGAAGTCTTTGAAAACAAATTCCATTACTTTGGGCTTCCCCAGTGATTCAGTGGTAAAGAATCCACCTGCAATACAGAAGACACAGGAGACGGGGGCTTGATCCTAGGTCAGGGATATCTCTTGGAGAAGGGCATGGCCACGCACACCAGTATTCTTGCCAGGAAAATCCCATGGACAGAGAAGCCTGGCAGGCTAACTTCCATGGGGTCACAAAGAGTCAGACACGACTGAGCACACACACAGATCCATTACTTTAATAGATAAGACTTTACTTAGATTTTCTATTTTTATTGTATAAGAGTGAATGCTATGTTTTTTCAAGGAAGGTGTTTATTTCACTAAGATTTGTAATTTCTTAATAATGATTCTTTACAATATATTCTTATCTGCTATGCCTGTAGAATTTTACTTATGCCCATTTTTTTCCCTAATCAATAAAGAAAGAGATTAAGTTTAGATTATTTTTAACTCACTTTGTCAAACTCTATATATAACATGCCTTTGTTGTCTCTCTTTTCACTCGGAAACCAGATCAATCATAGTAATGATAATGAGAAATAAATCAAATGGCAAAGTCACATCAATGAAAACAATGGTGGGATTTCCCTGGTGGTCCAGGGCTTAAGATTCTTTGCTTCCACTGCAGAGAGCATGGGCTTTATCCCTGGTTGGGAAGCTAAGATGTCACATGCTGTGCAGCACAGCCAAATATAAAATCAATAAATTAAAACAATGGTAAGATAAAAACCAGCTAATATGATCTTATCATTATGAAGGCGTATAGATGAATGAAGCAGAGAGGGTGTGGCTATAGCCGAGAATGCTTTAACATGCAGAGCTAAGAACAAGTGACATAAATTTTAGAGCCTCTAAGAGTCTCAGAGTTTAAAAGAACGAGCAAAATAAATACTGAAGTCTGTATGAAAATGAAATGGTCCAGGATAAACAGGGCCCACTTACAGGGAAGAAAAGATATCAGAAGTCGCTTTATGGATATTGAGATGCACTTCAAAGTTATCATAAAGAATGTGTGGTGATGGCAGGCACTTTAAAGGAATATAAAAAAGACTTATTAAACTGAATGAGGTAGATTCATGATCAGGTCCAGTTATTCAGAACATCTCTGTCAATCTCATTATAATTTTTTCATACTTCATTACTGATGAAGAGCATTTCTTTTCCGTTGGGTTATGAGTTCAAACCTGGGACATGATTACATGTCAGAAGAAAGGAAAACATAGCAGTTCTTAGCTTGGGCTTTATCACTGAGTAATCATTATATCTCCCTAGAAATACATTTAACTTTTTCTCAGTATTCAGTATCATCTTGAACACCTTTTGTTGAACTATATTATACTGGTATTCAAAAAAGTAGTGATGCATACAGAGACTAGCTATTATTTTCAGGATCTTCTTGCTTAAAATCAGGTAATATTTTTATAACGAAAACTCAAAAGTCCTCATTTTACCTGGAGTGAAATAAAGTTTTGAGAAAAGCTAAAAGTTGTATTTTATATAACTGAATCAAAAGAGTTAGTTATGAGAACCTGAGTGCAAATTTAATCCTAACCCTAACTTTAACCCCAACCTTAACCCTGACACTAAACAGAGTTATCATCTGTGTTTGCAGCAGTGTTACAAATCACAGTATAAACTGTAGCATAAGGAATAAGTCTCTAACAATATATCCAATATATCTCTTTTCATCACTCTGACTTCCATAATGTATTATTTCTATATTAACTCAGAAATAATTGTAGCTCATCCTGACCATTAAAAAAAAAAGTAAGATGTAACATACAATTTATTTAAAACATAATCACATGTTTACTTAAAATAAAGGTAAGCTACGAGTCTGACATGACTGAGCGACTTCACTTTCACTTTTCACTTTCACCCATTGAAGAAGGAAATGGCAAACCACTCCAGTGTTCTTGCCTGGAGAATCCCAGGGACAGGGGAGCCTGGTGGGCTGCCTTCTATGGGGTCGCACAGGGTCCGACACGACTGAAGTGACTTAGCAGCAGCATCAGAAATATATGTGAAAATTATTAGACATAATATGAACACAAGCATATTTATTTGGCTTATACACAGGCTGACTTTACTTCAAGTGGTTTTTCAGTCCCACTGGGCTTCTGAATCACATTGAGGGAGAAAGCAGCTTCATAGTTATCAAACTCCTGACTGTCTCTTTCGCATCTTTGTTCCTAAGGCTATAGATAAGGGGGTTCAGCATAGGAATCATAACAGTAAAAAACACAGTGTAGCCACTTTGACCAGAAGCCATGAGCTTTTGGAGTTGGGTACACAATAAAGGAATAGGACAGTCCCATGGAAAATGGTGATGGCGGTCAAGTGGGAGGCACAGGTGGAGAAGGTTTTTCGGAGTCCACCAGCTGAAGGTATCTTGATGACTGTGACAACTATGATAAAGTTGTATAGAGTCAGACACAACTGAGCTACTAACACACACACACACAGAAGAACTAAAGGAAAATTCCTCTTCTGTAATTTACAGTATGATTTCTTTTGTCATTGACCTATTGCTGATGTTTTTAAAAATAACTCACCTCCATACAGAGGCTGTGTTTGTGTGTGCTAGGTCACTTCAGCCGTGTTGGGCTCTTTGCGACCCCATGGACTGTAGCCCACCGGGCTTCTCTGTCCATGGGATTCTCCAGGCAAGAACACTGGAGCAGGTTGCCATGCCCTCCTCCAGGGGATCTTCCTGACCCAGGAATTGAACCCTTGTCTTTTTATGTCTCCTGCATTTGCAGAAGGGTTCTTTACCACTAGTGCCACCTGGGAAGACCATACAGAGGCTATACTTCTTAAAATGATGAAAAATTACATTAGTATATTTTCCAATGAACCTAAGCCAAATTATGGCTTACACAATGTGCTTTTTAGTCTTATATATCTCTGCGTATATTGATATGGAAACACAGTTAACATTACAGTATACAAAACACACAATATTATACTATACATATTTTTGCATTTAGTCAGTTAGGCTTATTATTTGTCATGCCTTGAATATGAGTGCCATCAGCTATGGGTTGGTAGAGTGAGATTGATTAGGTGTCGTGATCCTGGCATGGACAGCAAGGAGATCCAACCAGTCTATCCTACAGGAAATCAGACCTGAGTATTCATTGGAAGGACTGATACTAAAGCTGAAGCTCCAATAATTTGGCCACCTGATGCAAAGAACTGACTCATTGGAAAAGCCCCTGATGTTGGAGCAGATTAAAGGAACGAGGAGAAGGGGACAACAGAGGATGAGTTGGTTGGATGGCATCACCAACTCAATGGGCATGAGTTTGAGTAAGCTCCAGGAGTTGGTGATAGACAGGGAAGCCTGGCGTTCTGCAGTCCATGGGGTCACAAAGAGGCAAAAACGACTGAGCAACTGAACTTACTGACTGACTGATGATCCTGCTGATAGATCCAGTTATATTTCTGTACTACAGTCATAGAGGTCATAGCACTAATATTTTTAATTCATTCATGTGATCCCTGTACCTACTCCTTTATGTCACATATCAAGAAAGAAAGAAGGCCATATAAAATATTGACCCAATAAGATGATACTACATAGTTTCTTTGGAGGAGGAACTTGCAACAACTCCAGTATTCTTGCCTGGAAAATTCCATGGACAGAGGAGCCTGGTGGGCTACAGTTTAGGGGGTCTCAAAAATTCAGACACAACTGAACACACACACACATTCACACACACACACACACACACACACACACACACACTTCCCTGTGTAGAAAATGATATACACATATGTAGGGACATTGGAAAACAAAGATTACACAAATTATTCAAAGTGATTGACAATTCTGGTGCAGCTAATTTTGGAAGATTTAGCCAAATGGGTAACCTACAACTCAGCAGCTAATTGAGCTTCCCATTTACAAGTGTAAGCTATTTTTGATATGTGAGGGCTAAGAAATACAGACAATAGCTGCTTACTTGTTTGAGCATCTATTGTCAGCCACATCAGTGCAGTTGACCTGATATTTCAACTGAAAGTTTGTCAGGGATTGAATCACCAAATATGCTGGTAAATCCAACCAAAGGAGCATTTTACATGAGAATCACTTGTACACCCATGGCTGGTTCATGTGAATGTATGGCAAAAATCACTACAGTATTGTAAAGTAATTAGCCTCCAATTAAAAGAAATAATTTACAAAAAAAAAGAATCCCTTGAAATAGAAGGTTTTTGGTTTTTTACTTTTTTGCTATTTTGCAGATTTCTTAGTATGCTTTTTATTAGTAAGTCAAATATAAATGATAAAAATAGCTGAAGTCCATGTAGACCAAAGATAATTAGTGCAACAAGCTTATTAATTCTATAAAGTATTACTCTGTAATTTTAAAACCCTTTCTTCCAGATCATGTTCAGAACTGTATACTAGTTTTAGTTAAAGCAAGCACTGTGTATATGATCCTAACTTGTTTCTTTTTAAAAGTATTTATTTATTTATTTTTAGCTCATGGGCTCCAGAACACAGGCTCGGCAGTCATGGTGCACAGGCTTAGCTGTCCTGTGACATGTGGGATCTTCCCAGACCAGGGATCGAAACACTGCTTTTATTCTCCAATATGTAGTTTAATTAAAGTTTTAAGACCTTAATTTCATAAACTTTGACAGTGCTTCTAGATAAAGAAGCCCAGATTGTGCATGCTCCCACAGAGAGGTTGGGATTGCATTATGTAAATACATTTTTTAAAAATGGATATCTTAATTATTTGTGATGTGGCATCTTTTATGTTAAAAAACAGAGATTTCAAATTCAGGTTTAAAGATTTGTGAAAGGCGTAAGTGCCAAATACTCATTTAAATAATAAATGACTAAATGGTTTTACTTTCAGAATTTGTTAGTTTTTAAACAACTACAACAAGTACAGTGAGAAAGAAAAAAGAAAAATTAGAAGAAAGACAAGTTAAATTAAGGAAAATATTTGTCAGGAGATATGTCGAGGCTCAAGAGTCTAGGCTAGAGAGATATTAAAATAATTGTTGATATCGTCCGTATGCTGCCTGCGGAGTGCTCGCGCCGGGGGGTCCGGCGCCGCTGGAGGGGCGGGGGCGGGGGCTGGGGCCCGGCCGGGCGCTGAGCCGCCGGTGCTTCCCTCCCAGGCTGGTGGCCGAGCTGCGGGACGCCCTGGACTCCTGCGCCGAGCGACAGCGGCAGCTGGAGCCGAGCCTGCGAGTCTCCCGGCGGCTGCTGCGGGCCTGGGAACCAGCCGAGACCCCGGCTCCGGAGCCAACCCCAGGGCCAGAAATTAATGAAGAGGCCCCGTCTTCAGCGTGCCCACCCAGCCCTCAGGACCTCAAGGAGCTGGAGCTTCTGACCCAGGCACTGGAGAAGGCAGTACGAGCGCGAAGAGGCTGGAGAGGGAGTCAAGGCCCACAGCTGAAAGTCTGGGTCCACGTCCCCTGCCAGCAGAGCCTCTGCCCCAGCCAGCACCTCACACTGCGCTGGCAGCTGTGCACCAGAGACAAACCCCCAGGGGCGTCCGCCACCCGTGGGTGCCCGCAAAGGATCTCCCTGGGCGCAGGCTTCTGTTGCTGGGAGATGGCGCCCATATGGGGAAGGGGGCCGGAGCCAACAAGCCTGAGGCAGGCCTCGGGGACCAGCAGATTATCCCCCAGGCTGCTCCTCAGGCTCCAGAAGCCTTTACACTCACGGGTAAGGGGGCCCTACTGCGGTTGCCAGCGGCCGTCAGGAAGGCGGCTTCCCGGAATGCCCGCCTGCGGGCCCAGCTCAGCTCGATGCAGACCGGGGATTCTGTGGATGCTGCCGCCGCCACCGCCGAAACCCAGTTCCTCCAGAAAATGCAAACAGCCGCAGGCCAGCCCGGCTCCAGGCTCAGCTCGGCGGAGGTGGGGCGCCTGCAGAAGGCCTGCTCGCTGCTGGGGCTTCGAGTGAGGGAGGAGCTCACGGCAGCAGTGGTGGAACAGCCACAGGGGCCGTGCCTGAGGGCCCCCCAGGGCCGCCTCGGCCTGTGGAGGAGGCGCAGACCCAGTGTGGAGCCCCCAGCTGCTTCTCTCCTCCAGCACCGAGCACCTGCAGACCCTGGCGGCCCTCTGGCTGCGGGTAGCCACGCTGGACCAGCAGGTCCATCTGGAAAAGGTCCTGATGGCTGAACTGCTCCCTCTGCTAAGCGAGCAGGAGCCCCTGGGGCGCCCCTGGCTGGCGCTCTGCCGGGCTGCGCACTGCCTGCTCTGTGAGGGGGCCAGCGCTTCCTCGCCGTCCTGCAAGATGAGCCTGCTGACCGACTGAGCCCTCCCTGAGGCCAGGCCCGCCCCAGCCCCCAAGCCCACAACAAGGCGGGCTGGCACTGCCCCCAGCCCGACTGTTGGCAAGACCCCCCCTTCCTAGTAATTAAACGAATGGGCACCAAGGGCATTTCCACTGGTGCAGTGAGCCGGGGCCAGAGGAGCCTATGCCCCCTTGGGAAGCCAGGTTTCCAGCCAGCGGGAACTGCCCCCGGCTCTTCCTGGGGAACTTAGAGCCTTCCTCACATTTGCTGAAACTGCTGGTCAGGGTTTGGCTTTGCTTGGCCTTCCACCAGCTTGGGAGAAGAGAGGCTGTGGAGATTTTCTGAGCTACCTGCTTTCTCTTGCTGTACACTCACAAGCCGCTGTGTGACACCAAAACTGCTTTAGAAACACGTATTTTTAAATCGTAAAAAAAAAAAAAATTAATGGACCCAGACAGATTGTTGAAAAAAGGTTTTCAAAGGAAGAAGTATTTCATTGTCTGATACAAAATCAGACTGTATCCTAACAGACACCAACAGGAAATTGGGGAGAAATATCAAAATAGACTGGAATGTCAACAATATTGCAGAATGCCATAGATCATGTGATAAAGAAAATTATTTTATAATGCTGAGGACTATATAGTCTCTGACACACAGTTTTCCCACTGACAGATTTAGGGAAATTTCCTAGTGGTGTAATAAAAAATAAGATTCTTTTAGGGCTACCATAAGATATTTCAACTTCTTTCAAAGTAATTTTGCAAAAGTGTTTATGCCCCAAATTTTGTAGTTTCCTACTGTAAGCTCCCCAGGCCAATCAAAAGAACACATACCACATTTTCTCCCATTTCCTGTGGTCGGCACAACTTACATGACAGACACCAAATTTTTTAAGACATTAAGTTCAGTGAACACTATATTACAGTCATCCACAAAGGATAATTTATAAACCATAATATTACTACAGATCATTGATTATTGGAATCCAATGTTCTATTCATGTGATGCTTAGCCTGTGTTTAAGGCTAGATATTGTTAAAATACCCATCCTTGAAAGTCTTCTCCAAAATTACCACTACTAGCTTGAATTTCCTTGGGAAAACATAAACCTCACTAAAGGGTTATAATAGGAAATTATTTTTTAAAGTATTGAAGAATTGATTAAAAATAAGAAAAAAGTGAATCAAGATATTTTTAGACTGGAGGATGCTATATTAGTAGAATATGGAAGAATGGAGACAGGTATCACAGGTCAAGAAACTATTTTTTATAAACTTGAATCATTTTATATTTTTAAAATTTTTTCATTTGTTGATTCTGAATTTCCCTTATGTAAGGGCTTCCCTGGTGGCTCAGATGGTGAAGAATCTACCTATAATGCAGGAGACGTGGGTTTGATCCATGGATGGGGAAAGATCACCTGGAGAAGAGAATGGCTACCCACTCCAGTGTGCTTGCCTGGAGAGCCCCATGGACAGAGGAGCCTGGTGGGCTGCAGTCCATGTGTGCCTGCTCAGTCGCTTCAATCATATCTGACTCTGCACACCTGTGGACTGTGGCCCACCAGGTTCCTTTGTCCAGGGGATTCTCCAGGCAAGAACACTGGAGTGGGTTGCCATGACCTCCTCCAGGGGATCTTCCTCACCCAGGGATCGAACCCACGTCTCCTGCATCCTCTGCCTAGCAGGCAGATTCTTTACCACCAGGCCACCAGGGGAAGCCCAGGCTACAGTCTATGGACTCACAAACAGCTGGACATGACCGAGCCAACACACTTTGATTTTAGTTATGTAAGGAAAATGTCTTATAATATAATAATATAGCAAGATATGTGTCCAACATCAGTCAGTATATTGGCTTATGCCTTCTTTACTTAGTCAACATAGTAATACTGAAATATATACATCATAGACCAGATTCAGGTTTTGTAATTATTGCTCCACAAAGAAGTGAACATTGAAATGTACAGTTCTTAGCAGTACTGTGTGTATCCTCAGCAACCATTTAGTCATAGTCTTTCAAGGAATAAAAGTTATATTTATACTTGCTACATCCAAAAGTTTTAAAGATAAGTAGCATTTAAATCCATCTATAGAAACAGTAGTTCATAAATGTTACTTAATATAACGATTAGTGAATTAACCTATGTTATCTAACATATCAATGCATTGAGCTTTGTATTTAAAATGTTTACTTTTAGATTGAAAGTGCAACACGAGAATTTTTGGGAAAGAGTTTGCATTGCATTTGTATAAATAAACTGCCTATTCAAGAGCATTTACCAAGCAAAAATAATCTGTGCTAAAAGGAGTTTGCAACTATTCGATCCTTTTCTCATTTGTTTTCTTTTCTACTTAAGATAAAAATCTAATGAGATCCAAATTACAAGTTACATAACTGCAAATTTGATATTTAAAACAGAAGTTAAATTCCTATCTCTATTCCTGTTGCCATGCATAAAGAGCTTCAGGAGTTTTGCTGTATATCCCTAAACAATAAAAGACATATGATTTAGTGCAAAGCATTATGGCAAATATTTAATTTTCATGGAAAACTCTAAATCATGGGAGGAAGCATAATATTTAATATGCTGAATTATAACTACAACACATGGTCCCTCCTTACTCTGTTTATAAACCTTAATTATGATTGCAGTGAAGCAAAGTGAGTCGCTCAGTGGTGTCCGACTCTTCGCGGCCCCACGGACTGTAGCCCACCAAGCTCTTCTGTCCATGGAATTCTCCGGGCAAGAGCACTGGAGTGGGTTGCCATTTCCTCCTCCAGGGGATCTTTCCGACCCGGGGATCGGAAAGGCAGACACTTTACCGTCTGAGCCACCCAGGAAGCCCATGAGTAAGACACAAACAGGAAAGGCAAGTTCTTACATTTAGTTTCAGTCAGTTATTTGCTTAAAGCGATCCAATGACCCACCAATTATTAAAACCTTCGGTAAAACCAGTCATAGTCATGGGTTATCTGCTATTTGCCATGGAATTATCTGGAATTATCAAGGAAGAATATCTTTGATGAAGTGAATGTTCGAATTAATCTTTGGTGAATATTGAGGCGGGGCTTTCCAGGTGGTCGTAGCGGTAAAGGGTCTGCCTGCCATTGAAGGAGATGCCAGGGATTCTGGTTCAATTCCTGAGAGGCGAGGACTTGCTTCCTGCATTGGGAAGCTCCCCTGGAGGAGGAAATGGTGACCCACTCCAGGACTCTTGCCTGGAAAATTCCATGAACAGAGGAGCCTGAGGGGCTACAGTCCATGGGGTCACACTGTCAGACATGACTGAGAAGGTACTCATCACACATGCACAAATATTGAGCCAAATTCTTCATGTCACTCTATACCCCTGACCCGAAACATAGCAGCTGTATAAGAAGCAAAAGTTTTCAAACCTTGCTTTTGAGTTTAGACATTTTTTTTTCCTTTGACCTGTAAAATGTTAATAAATGAGACCCAAACAGGGACTTGATTGCTTTAAAATAAGAATGGTCCAAGGAGGATGATTTACGTACAAGTCTGTAGACAGAAGATTAGTTAGTCCAATTAGCTCAGCCTTGAAACTTCAGTGACCTGCCTCATACCAGAAGAACTACCCCAGTAAATTCACTATTTCAAAGAAAGCTGTCGTTGCAATCTACTGGAGTTGAAAAATGTTTCTTTTCCATCAATAAATAGCTAATGCTTTACTGAAATCTGTATATTAAATCATAATCAATTTGTCTGTTGTTATTTAAACTTTAAACCACGGGAGAACTGGTTTAAAGATAGCATAACTTAAAATGAATAAAAAATTACCTCAGTAAAATTTCCAGAAAAACAAATGGGTAAGTAAATTTTAAATATACAACCACAATGATGTAAGTGGAAAACCTTAAGTGATAGATATATATTATATCTCCAACATTTGTGTCATTTTCTTGTACTAGCACATAGAAAATATTTTACATCTGGTTATATTGTCAATTATAGTTTAACTATGCGATATTCTGAACTATTTAAGGTAGACATTTCTTATTTGTCTTTATTTGCCTGGGAATCTCCCAAAGCCAAAGTGTTTTTCATGGAATTAATAGTTTTTCTTAAGATACTTACAGTTTTATGCTGAGCAGCTCTTAACATACTACTTTTATATTAAGAAGTAAACTTCCTTATTGTAGGCTATAACTCTTTAGATCATTTCAAAAGTCCTACAGTTGACATGATTTTAATTAAACTAAAGTTTAACAAGGACAATTACAAGGTCAAATATTATACACACAAAAAATTTACAATTCTCTATCAAAAATTTAGCTTTAGTCTTTTATTTCTATTTTAATTTTTAATGTTAAAGTTACTTTAATAAAATAAAAGTGAACAGAAATTGGCCTGTCAATTGTAAGGTTAAAATAGGTCCATGATTCAATTTGCTATTGAGAAACTCTTATTTTCAAAAAAATCTCTCTAGCTTTACATTTTGTCACAGAGCAATTTAATATTCATTAATTTCTTCACTGACTCTTTCACATCTTTGTTCCTGAGGCTGTAGATCAGTGGGTTCAGCATGGGGATGATGACTGTGTAAAAGACAGAGGCCACCTTGACCATGAGCCATAAGCTTCTGGAGTTAGGAACACAGTGGAGGAAAAGGATGGTCCCATGGAAGATGGTGATGGCAGTCAGGTGGGGGCACAGGTGGAGAAGGCTTTGTGGCGGCCCCCAGCTGAAGGCATCCTTAAGACAGTGATAAAAATGCAAATGTAGGAGGTAAGAATAATCATCAGCCTGCTTACTTCACTGACTGTGGCAGAGGCTAAAATTATCTCCTGACTGATGTAGGGGTCAGAGCAGGAAACAGCCACTATGGCAGGGTGCTCACAGACAAAGATATTTATGAACTTAGTCCGTCAAAAGGATAACATTGACAAAAAGTATGTGTATATTAGGGAACAGGCTATACCGCAAGAGTATGTAGCAATCATCAACAGAAAACTAAACCTCTGCGACATGACAACTGTGTAGAGAAGAGGGTTGCAAATGGCCACAGATTGGTCATATGCCATCACTGCCAAAAGGAATGTCTCTGTCACCACAGATATGCAGGCCAAGAAGAATTGCATGATGCATCCTGTGAGGGAGATGATTCTGTCTGCTACAATCAGGTTTTCTAGTAGCTTGGGTGTAACCACTGTCGAATAACAGAAATCAACAAAGGATAGGTGGTTGAGGAAGAAGTACATGGGCGTGCGGAGCCTGAAGCTGGACTTGATGATCAGGATCATGCCCAGGTTCCCCAGCACAGTGACTGTGTAGATGGTCAGGAAGACCAGGAACAGGGGCAGCTGGAGCTGAGGACATTCCGAGAAGCTCAAGAGAGTGAAAGTGACCTCAGCACTCTGGTTTGCTTGGTCCCTGTGGACAAAATGTCAGTGCTGATCCAGATTAAAAACTAAACTTTGAAATAGGCGAGAGAATAGAAAATGTGTTGAGAAGCTCACTGGCTCTCTGTTTACAGTAGTTCTGTAAATGCTAGACTTCAGCTTTATTTCAAATGCTAATGTTCACTTCTATATTGATTATACAGCCAATAATAATGTTGATTGTGTGTGGTCTTCAGAAACAAAGAAAAACTAAAACAGATTAGATCCTGCTTTTTTTCAAATGATAAAAGTCATTATTATTAGCTGATTCCAAGGGACATTGTCTTTTTGTGACTCTGAGCTTTGTGAAAACAGCTGATATGATGACAATTCAATTACATGTATTGGAGAAAAACATATCATTAGGTTTCACATTTTACCTGTCTCACCTCCTCAGCTATGAGACAATTAGTACAAAACTTATGTACTAATTTGTATAATGGTAACATCTCTGCAAAACAGTTAATATAATATTTCTTGGTTGTTATACATCCTTTCAATTCCTTTCTTATTCCTGCTGCTACTGCTAAGTCACTTCAGTTGTGTCTGACTTTGTGCAACCCCATAGACGGCAGCCCACCAGGCTCTGCTGTCCCTGGGATTCTCCAGGCAAGAACACTGGAGTGAGTTGTCATTTCCTTCTCCAGTTCAGGAAAGTGAAAAGTGAAAGTGAAGCTGCTCAATTGTGTCAGACTCTTAGGGACCCCTTGGACTGCAGCCTACCAGGCTCCTCCGTCCATGGGATTTTCCAGGCAAGAGTCTGGAGTAGGGTGCCATTGCCTCCTCTGCTCTTATTCCTAGTTATTCCAAATTCTCAATCCATTCTGGAGCTATGCTATAAAACATACTTAACTTTTTCACTTATGTTTAATTAGTTTTGAAAATATTTAAATGTATTCTTCACAACCAATTATATTATTCATCAGAAGATTAAAAAAATAACTGTTATGCTTGCTGTGATAATATTTGAAAAAATATTGAACAGAAAACTCTTATTTTTGTTTCCATTGTAGCAGATTTTGGAATTTGGGTGAAAAAAATAAGGACTGTGAAAGTACTAGAGAAACCATATAGACTTCAGAATGGATCAAATATATACTCTGCCATTTTAAATTAAGTTTTTAGTTCTTCCAAAGAAAGGTGGCTGGAAAACACCTATTTCTAATGGGACACCAGAATATTTCTTGATTATTACTGATTTCACAAGGCATTTATTCAATAGTAATATAAGAATACTAATATAAAATTTAAATCACTAAAATGGAACTAGATACTTCAATAATGAATTCAAATGCTATAATACATGATAGAGCAGATATTTACCTTTTATATATTAGAATTATGAATGCTTGTATGATTTCAAACACCCAATAAGTTTGTGAAAATCCGGTACAAGCGTGGACATCTATCAACTGGTGGAGACACTGGGGAATACAATGTAGAAATCCCTTCTTCTAGAAGCCACACAATAGAAACACTGTAGAATTTCATTAGAACACTTGGTTTAAGACACATGTTCCCTTATTTTCCTCTAGGTTTGCTCCCCACACTATAGCTTTCTCTGGTTCCCACATGATGAGCTTGTAGGAAAGATACCTTTCAAAGACCATGTCCACAACAGATCCTCTGTAACAATACTTGTAAGGTCTCAGCACTGCAAAGATTGATTATGACTATATTATTCCAGCCACACTACTACAACTTAAAATACTCTATGCAAGATTATAAGAATAATTTTCCATGATTAATACAACAGTGACTTTAAAACTTCAAATAAATGTTTTTAGCAAATGCATAATATTAACATTATTCAGTACGACTTTTCTAAAAACTTCTTGGATCTATAAATTCAACCTCATTATCACTTAATACATCCTTCTTTAGTGAATGTGGATTTATCAACCTCTGCTGTATAGTACATGCCCATTTGTTTATCATTCATTTACCCATTTTATTCTTTCTTATGATGTTCATTTTATTTTGCCACCTACTTTTACAGACATGACTCATTGTTTCATCCCCTCTGTATACAGACAAACTTTCATATTTATAACTCACAATTACTGCAGGTTATATTCCTATTACTTATAAATATGGTTGTCACTGTCACTTTTTTTTTGAAACTTACAGGGTGATCTTGAAGACAAGGCCCACGTCATAATTCTCCTTTTGGCCAAAGGAGAATTATCTCAAGATACTCTTTATTTATTTTTTATTTTTTTTCTATTTTTATTTCCATTTCTGACTTTATGGTGAACAGCGAATGAGAAAACCAGGATAAAAATTATTTGAAAGAAAGATTTGGAATATAACTCCATAAACCTTCTCAGCCAAAAACTGGTTCTTTGTGGACACTTGGTTCTACACATGTGTCTGTCTCCTACAAAGATTACTGGATTCCTGTATTTTCTTTTTAAAGTAAAACAAAAGAGACATGAGTCAACTCAACTAAATATAGAAGAACTTGAATGAGTCATTTGCTGAAGAACTCTTTGCTAAGATTAATGAACTCCAGGAATGCTGATGCTTAGTATTTAATAGAAACACATCATAAAAGGGTAGTAAAAGTCCCCAGTATTTTTCGTTAATTATTTCATATGCTATGATTTTCCAACTTGTAAAGAAAACTCAGAGATACCAAAGATAAAATCAAGCCTGAAAAGTAAATCCTGGCACCAAACTGTATCACAAATACATGTCATCATGACCTCAGGGATGTTAAAACTAGAGAACGTAACTGAAGTACTGTCTTATTGATTGCAATTATACTAATTACATTTAAACTCTGTCCCAGGTGGTATATTGATTGTATCAGTTCAGTTCAGTCTCGCAGTTGTATCTGATTCTTTGTGGCCCCATGAACCGCAGCACGCCACACCTCCCTGTCCATTATCAACTCCCGGAGTCCACCCAAACCCATGTCCATCGAGTCAGTGATGCCATCCAACCATCTCATCCTCTGTCATCCCCTTCTCCTCCTGCCCCCAATCTTTCCCAGCATCAGGGTCGTTTCAAATGAGTCCTCTCTTCGAATCAGGTAGCCAAAGTACTGGAGTTTCAGCTTCAAAATCAGTCCTTCCAATGAACACC